>CAMOHE010029706.1:0-82603 GCA_946598075.1 Artocarpus hirsutus | reverse complement strand
AAAATGCAAGAAAATCTTGAAAAATTAAAAAAGTTTAAAAATTTTGAAATCTAACCTTAAATCGAAGCTTGAATCGAGTTTGTGGTTGCTCAATCGCGTTCCCAAGCCTTCAATCCACAATCCCGAAGCTTGAAAACAAAATTTCTTTCAAAAATTTTGAGAGATTGAGAGAGAGAGAGAGAGTAAACCGAGAGGAAGAGAGAGACAAGAGAGAGGTGAGCGAGAGAAGGAGAGAGAAAATGAGAGGAAGAGAGAGAGTGTGAAAATAAATAGAGAAAAAAGAAAAAGCAGTTGTACAAAACTGTGTACAACAATACACTGTCTTCAAAAATCAAATTACTTCATTGAAAATTAAATTAACAATTAAAAACAATTTAGAATAATTAAAAATCACTGAAAGAGTAAAATAATATAAGTTTTCCTTAATTTTCACAAAATAATCAATTCAAATTTAAATTACTCATTATGGCACACTAATCCACCATTTAACACTCTAATACTATTTAATTAACTTTGGGGTGTTACAGAGGACTAGAATAATACTATTGTGATGAGAATCACTTATGACAATTATCCATGTAGTATTCTCATAGCAGGTCTATCCAATACATCATTTCTCAAATATGTATCTATGAGTTGATTTAGTATCTCATACACATGATTAGTAAAACTTAATCATCAGTCAAACTTCATACTAGTCTTCATTCATTATTATCCCAATAATAATGACTGACTAGGGATAATTTAGAATAGAATTCAATTTTTCACCTAAGAATTTTACTATCAAGTCACATACTTGATGACCTTAGGCAGAATTAACTATTCATGTAATAAAAAAAATAATAAAAATGCCTCTTTATTAATAAAATGCAAATGTAACAAAGTCGATATGTGGTCATTACATAATTGGCCTAGGGCACATCACTAACACAAATGACCTATGTGTGAATTACGTGGGCTAATTAATTCCGTCTATTTGAACAAAAAATCAGAAATTTAGAGACAATGTAAGAGGAGCTTTGAAAGTTTAGGCGCAAAATGGTCATTTTAAAATTAAGGAAAAAAATTGAGGAATTTTGAAAGTGTAATGGGGTAAAATGGTGATTTTTAAAGTTCAGAGGGCAAAATAAAGGACACCTTAAAGTTCAAAGATCATTAGTGTCAATAATCCTATATATTAAGGATGAGTGAAAACAACAAGTATGAGTGAGGATTCAACATAACTAGATTTGATTAGTCTTTTTTTCACGCAGAAAGGTATTTTCCACACTAAATGAGTTCAAAATCTCTTAGAAATTCAAAAATATTTTTGAGACCTTATTAACAAAAACGTAACAGGTGGCCTCTCCTTCCAATTGTCAACCTCAATATAGCAAACCAATAAACTGGATTAGGTTAAATAATAAGACTAACTAGAAATTAACGCGTCTTTGAAAATATAATATGAAATCAAGAGTTAAAATATCCCTAATATGCTAAGTGATTGAGCTAGAATAAATTCCATGCCCTTTCAACGTCAACCCTTTTGGCAGAACAACAACAAAATAAAGTATCATTAATCTTTACTTTCTTTGTCATCGTGGCATAGTTTTATATAATAAAAATAAGACCATATATCAATATTCACGCAATAATGGTGGGATCATAAACAATATTATTTATTCTCATGTTAGTGTTAAATGTTGTGCTTGTCAACATCAAACAATAATAAATGAAACTAACTATATTGATTTCATAAATCTGCATAAAGTTTTCTCCCTCTGAATTTCTATAATCATAAAGATCACATTATATTTTATATTAGTGTTTAATGGGATTCATCTTTAGTGCACGCTATATGTAAGTTGGTCTCCACCTTGCCGCTTAACCAATGTATTTTTTAAGAGCATCATCCATTTAGGTGCAAGAGAGAGATCATCTAAACAAACAAAAGCACGCATGTGGCAAACGCAATAGGAATTGAGACGTCATCTGATGGAGCATGGCAAGGCGATAATCCTCTCAACTTCGCCTCTTCTTGGCTAATACTTCAAACTCGTTTGGTCTTTTTCGTCAGCCACTTCCTTGCTTTCCTTGTCAAGCCGCTCCGCCAACCCAAAGTCATCGCCGAGATTTTAGTATGTTTCCATTTTCATTTTCTTTTTTAAATTTGAACTCAAAATCTCAATCGTTAATAACATTAGAGGAAGCATAGCATGTAGCGTTGGCAACTAGTTTAATATCATGACCTATTATTAAGTTTGTTTGAGAAAAAACGATATGACACTATAGTCTGAAATAGGATATGTATTTAACACTCTTCAAACAATTATAAAATCAATCTTTATGTTCAGCACTTGTATTTACGTTATGCCCTGTGAGAGCATGTGCCCCCACCGAAGAAGCACAAGCACGACGTATCATGTTGCCCAACTTGTTGTATTTACATCAGTTTTCAAATAGTGCCTTATTGAATATTAACATATTAAAAATCTTGGTCTCAATTAGGGGACTATCTTTTGTGCAAAGTGAGATCCACTTTCTTAATAGAATAGTCCTACTTTCTCATTTTCTCTAATTCGTTCTTAGTTAAAATTAAAAAAGCGTGATACTTAATAAAATATGCAAAGGAGTTATTGAAAGAATGCATGGTAAATATTTCAGGAAAAAAAGTTTACCAAGTCACGGCAGCATTCGAGGCCTACACGAGCCGAGGTGTCTGCGGAGAATTAGTCATGACCGTCGGCCACGCCACCTCTGTCTTGGCACTTTCCACTATGCACGAGGACATTCTCCACGTGGCGGAAGTGAAGAGGGTTTCCATGATCTTGTTGCCCTTCCACAAGCAGTACTACTGGAGAACAAGTTCGTCAGAGAGAAACAATGATGGTGAAGATTTGATCATGATCAAGCCATGGATTTGGGGCATGACTGGAGAGGGGTCAATGATAGAGTGATGAAAAATGCACGGTGCTCGGTGGCGGTGGCAGTTTTCATCGACGGGGTTTCGGTCATGTATTTGCGGCTGCTCATGAGCTTGCTAGTAATTATAATGGAAGGATAAGGAAGGGGCGTTGGATTTGGGTTGGAGGACGGCACAAGTACATGAACAATATTTTAGGGTTATAGTGGTAAGGTTACGGATTCAAAAGCAGAAGCGGGGTGCACAACATGAAAAGATTAATGTGGTGGATCAGCAGAGACATTGTTGCTCAATTTCTGCCATTAATGACGAGATGGAGATGGTAACTTAGATAATTAATAAAAATATGTTATACTAAATATAAGTACAAGTATGTATATATTTGTAACATGTGTGATTGTTTGTGAAAATCAGGAACTTGACGAGGTTGCAATAGCAGAAGTGAAAAGGAGCATAAATGGTTTGGTGGGAGTGGAGTGGATAGAGAAGGAGGCAGTGGAAGGTGATAACCTTGTAGAGGCTGTGCTGACGAGCACAAGAACATACACAGGGCAAGCAGGGCAAGGCATGTTCGGGCTGGTGATAGTGGGAAGGAGACGATTCACTACATATTCGACTTTAACATCAACATTTATGGTCTCGTCACGTATAATTTACACGGATCAACAAGCCGAATTGGGAGCCATTGGAGACACACTAGCTTCCGCACAATCAGGAATATTATTAGCCAGCTATGCCAATATTCATTCCTCGGGGCTTGTGGTACAAGCTGCTGTTCAACACCAATTACAATTATCAAGTACTAGTACAAACAACTCTACAGCACTACCGCCCAAGTTGGTTGGATCGGTCT
This sequence comes from Artocarpus hirsutus, assembly GCA_946598075.1. NCBI lineage: Eukaryota > Viridiplantae > Streptophyta > Magnoliopsida > Rosales > Moraceae > Artocarpus > Artocarpus hirsutus. The sequence goes on along the minus strand of CAMOHE010029706.1, from coordinate 78,848 downwards.
AGGACGCGATGATCATCATTAGAAATTAGGAATCTGTGGTCTGAAAATGTTCCTATATATATATATATATATATATATATGTTTGTGTTACTAATTGTGTGGTGTCGTTGAGGACTCTAGCTAGTATTATTCCCATTTGTCGTTTAGCTTTTATAATATTGAACTCTTGGGTGGTTAGTTCACGTTGAACCTAATCATTAGTCATAGAATCAGGGGTTGGTAAAGCCAGAAAATCTTTTTAGGGGTGTAATTGATCTAAAAATTATAACATAATTATATTGTTTTTAACTTTATTTTTATTTTTGTCATTGTTTTAGCTATTATGTTTTTCTTCTAAATGAACTATGCATATTATAGAATTGAATTCACTTGCTATAAGTTTTCATAGTACTTTCCATGGTTTTTGATTTATTTAGTGTTTTAAGTTTTAAATATGAGTATTTTTCAATGTACAAATTTGAGATATAAATTAAATATTTATAAAAATTATACCAATATAATGCAATTTATAAAATTGTAGGGGGGCAAGTAGTAGAAAAATAGTGAAAATATTTTTTTAATGGAGTCAAATTAGAAGGTGTCATTGGGATCAAAGGGGACGCCCCTGCATAGAATGATTTGTTTTTCTTACATAAAAAATAAAGATTTAATTACATATGCCTCCTTCTTTTGACTATTTCTTAATTTATCTCTCTATTTTTAAAAACTACAAAAGTATTTTTTTAATTTTAAAAACTTATCTTAATTTCATCCCTACCCTCTGTTTTTAAAAACTACAAAAGTATCATTTGAATTTTAAAAACTTATTTCAATTTCATCCCTATGAATACAAAAAAAAAAAAAGGCAAAACAATATAATCCCTTAAATCATTATGATAATATTTTATATATAAAAAAATAGAAAAAACTAAAAAATAAATTAAAAAAGATCTTCAGTTTTATAGCTTTTTAAATTTTAAAATAATTTTTAAAAAAATCTTCTCAAGAAGAAAAATATATTTCATAAAGAAAGTCAGCCTAAGTAAGGTCTCTTTGTCTCATCTTCATGTTTTTCCTATATAAAAAGTTTGCAAATGATAAAATTGAATCAAGTTTTTCAAATTCAAAAAATATTTTTATAAATTTTAAAAACAAAAGGACAAATTGGGAGATAATATAAGCTAGGCTGTGCAGTTATGTAATTAGCACTAAACATAAATTATAAGTGATTTTGTGATTTTGTGTTTTTCTGTTTTTGATCATTGACAAGATCAACTGATTTTGTTGTGTTTTGTAGATATTGTGATTTTAGGTTATTTTTTTATTTTTTGGTTATATGTTGTTGAGATTTGGATTATGTTTTTTCAGATAAAAAATCTGAAGCATTGTCAAATTTGATATTTTGTCATAGATTGTTCATCTAGACTATTGGGGATCTTGAAATTTCTAGGCACTATTTAAAAAAACATTTAGTGGTTTTTGGCATGGAGCCTCGAGTGAAGAGCAGAGATCTATGAGCTTGTGTCCTCTCATAGTGCTCCATATATGGATGGCCTTGTTTTTACTGAATGGATATTTTGTTTCCATTTTGTGAACTTTTAGGAGGCAAACTATGCATGCATCTTTTATTAATTTTTTTTCTTTTTTATTTGTTATTTGTTTTACGTTTCTATTGCTGGTCTCAAACCCTTGGAGACGAGGTCTTAAATAGAAATGAAAATATATAGAAGAAATGCAATTAAAAAAAGAACCACTTCGACAAGGGGATTGCACTTTTCTTTGATTTTAGTGACGGACTTTTATTGGCTCTGAAGCTGTTGTTGATGCCTATATGTTACTATGAATATGCTTGATCATATAATAACTATGGTTTGAATTAGCTCAATATTTGTTGATTTTGATGTGTTGATCAATAGAGATTTGCTTTATGGATTAAAGTGCATATAAAATTGTTATGTCTCGAGTATGGCCTTAGCTTTATGCTTTTATATCAATATCTTTTCTTTGTTTATGCTTTGGGTGCAACATCCAACTGGTGGAGATGACAAGAGCAGTAGCTTGTATGAAGCAATGAGGACAGAACTTAAATGTGCCATGGACGAGATTAGGACAGAGTTTGAACAAGTTTGTACTCATGTTTAATTTTTCTGTTTCACTCATGCAAGTCAAGTGTGCTTCTCTATTTTCCTTAGATTCCACCCTCTCTATTTGTGCAAGCATAAGGAACATAACACCTGCAGTCCTAGCAACAGAGAATTGCTTGCTGTCAAATAGTTCTGATGTACTTCACACTGTTTCGTCGATAAGGAGGAATTACTCAACCCAATTGAATGAGGTCTTAACATTCAATTTATTGAACTACCGCCTGTGCTAATATCTTCTTGTGAAAGAGATAATTGTCGTTTGAGTTGTGCGCTAGAGAATGCATCATATATATTTCCTTTTCACTTTGGAATTTAATACTCATCATGGGAAGAAAAAAATATAAAAAAAGAAATAAAGAAAAAGAAAAGGTTTCGATACATCATGAAGCTAAAATTTCGCTTGTTAGGGGTAAAAAAAAGCTTTGGCGAAACATAAATTTTAGGGAATGTACAAAATTTTGACACATCTGCCATCTACCATTGTTCTCTTTTTTTTTTTTTTTTTCTTCCTTTAGTTTACACATATGCCTTGTACCAGTTGCAAAACGCGTAGCCATTAGCCACTTCTGGATCCTAGCAGGTTCTGCTTCGGCAACCGAAGGGGTTTTTTTTTTTTTTTTTTTTTTGTTTGGTTAATAAAAAACAAGAAAATCTTGTAGATTCTGCTTCAGAACCTAGTGAGTTCCATTTTGGAACATGGCGGGTTCCTAGATAGAGCCGGGTAGGTTCTTGACAAATTCTATTGGCACATGGCGAATTCTTAGACCGAACCTAGGGTTCCGTGTCGATGATTAGAGGCGGTTGGTATTTCTTTATCTCAAAGAAAATATATTAGAATTTAGTAAGTTTCAACCAAATTACAATCTGGCACCAACCCAAACCTATTAGGTTGCAATCCGGCACCACAGGTTGGTGACCAAAGGCAATTTGTATTTTTTTGTTTGAAAGAAAATATGTTTGGATATGATAAGTTCTAATTTTGAAACCTACTCAAAGGTGGTTAATGCTTCTTTATTTCAAAAAAAATATTAGAATATAGTAGGTTTCACTTTGGAACCTATTAGGAAAAGTGGAACTTACCAAGTTACAATCCAACACCCTACACCTACGACCGTAGGTGGTTAGCACTTCTTTGTTAACCTATCAAGTTACAATCAGGTATCCGCATAGGCGACTGAAGGCAATTGGCTCTTCTTTGTTTCAAAAAATACGTTAGAATCTAGTAAGTTCTACTTTGGAACCTACCAAGTTACAATCCCCCCCTCCCTAGGCAACTGGAGGCAGGTTCTGGTAGGTTTCACGGCGGAACCTGACAAGTTCATTTTGACATCTTGCATGAGTGGATGGGAGGAAGGGTAACTTGGTCTTCAATAAATCCCTAATTTCTAATAAAGAGACAGTTTTAATAAGTAGTTTGTTGGAGGGCATTTTTAATATAGCGATACATTTAAGGGCATTTTTGTATGTTGCCCTAAAAATAAGTCTTCTATGATGAGCAAACACATTACTAGATTTTTTAGGAAAAAAAATGAAAGAAAGCACACACACACTCACTCATTCTATACTAGATTTAGGCACAGCAAAGATAGAATCATCAACAACGTTTTAACGGTCTCAAATCGAAAATAATAATCCCTTTGATAAAGGAAATAATATATCATAGGGTTGTTCAAACAAACCGAAAAACAGAAACTGACAGCCAACCGACCGAAAAATCAATTTAGACATAAAAACAAACCAAATTAGTTCGAAAACCAACCACTTATGAGTTTCCGACAGTCGGTTTTCGAAAAAAAAAATTTGGTTGGTCTGTTAGCCTTCAATTTCAACTTTGAAGTATATTTGTTATATATAATAATACATATAATAAAATAACAAAACTAAAAAAAAAAACTCACTCTTACTCATCACACGCATGCGACTTAGTTCACAACTTCACACCTATTCACACCCCTATTCCCAATCTCAGAGGAGAAAAATCCTAAACTGCCCCGTCCAATCCCTACTGCTGCCTGATCTCTACTTAAGCAACCCAATCTCTATCGCTGCCTCATTCACTTCAAAACCCGACCCACACTGCTCTTCTCGTGCTCTTTCTAAAACACTCCCCCCTAAGTCTTTTTGTGCTCTTCAGAGCTCACACCAGCAAGAGTTCATTGCTGCCATCGCTGCTTGCTTCTTATGACAACTTTTTTGGTCCTCTCATCTTTTCTTTTTTTGGTTTTGGTTTGGTGGTCCGATTCAACCTTTGAACTTTGGGAATGATTATTGCCTTGTGATATAATATCAAAATGTTGTTGTCTTGTATTGTGCTTAGCTCGACTTTGTTTAAAGGTTTAGGGTTGTTAAAATTTTGGTTTTTTATATATGCTGCTTTGTGAATTTTTTTTTTGAAGAACATTTTGTTAAATCGATTCTTCTAATTTCTGATATATTGATTTGTGTAATTTAAAGGTGAAAATATGACAAAAAAGAGATGAATAAGCCCATGAGTTTTGATGATGACATGGAACTGAAACAGAATTTTGGAGAATGAAATAGAGAGTTTTAAGACAAACGATAGAGATTACTTTTAAATCTTAGCTGGTTACTCTAGTCGAAAACCGCATAAAACCAACTGCCACAAATCTGACCCTCGTCGATCAAAAATCGACCGATTGTCTAAATATTCGATATGTGTTTCATTCCACTTTTTCAACACCAACCACTGTCAGTTGGAAACTATAACAACCAAAATTTTAATTTATTTGATTATGTATAAATTTAAGTACTTAGTGTGCCAAAATTTTTTTAAAAAAATCCATAAATTATCTTAATTAAGCTTCCACATAATTTAACTTTCTTTTAAAACAAAAACTGAATTCTAGTTCAAAATAGTAAATTGTAGAATTTCTCCATTTTCATTAATTTTCAAAACACAACCTGCATTTTCCACGTAATTACAATTATACTACATTATTCTTCCTAAACTTTTTCAAGTTACTTCTTCCTGACCAAATTCAAACTTCCCCTTCTCCAAAGTCTAATCAAACATGATAAAGCAACATGTGTTGACTAAAGCTTGTTTTAAAAAACATCACCTTTAGAAATATTCTAAACACACACTTCTTCCCCAACCCCCCTCCCCCCTCTCCATTTCAAAACCCTAACTAACAATTCTTCTTTTCAAAAAACTCAAAATAGCTCCACCTCCATGGCCATCTAGCTTTAAGAAGCTCAAGCTTGATTTCTGACCAAAGCTTCCAAGTTTTTTAAAAGAGATTGAGGCAGGTTTTTCATTAAATGAATCTAGTTTTTGAGTTTGTATTTACTACAAATTCAAATTTTTTTGAAATTTCTAGTTTATGAACATGGACATACCTTGAATGTTGATGAACAAACTTAAGGTTGGTGTTATAACAAAGAATAAAGTGTTTTTGTGATTCAATATCATTGTTAGAAACATGTTCTAGATTTTCAAAATCAAATTTTATGGTTGCATATTGAGTGTTTTCAAGGATTAAAAGCTGCAAAATCTAGTTTGAACATATTTTGATTTTTGTTTTTCGTAAACTTCAAATTTGTGGTTCTTGATTGTGATTTTGGTGTAAAAATTCAAAGAAGTTTGTTTATTATGTCAAAACGTGATTTAATAAGTGTTTTGAACTAAGTCTGATCACTAGAAACTGATTTAAGATGGAAATTTTTTAGTTTGGTTCAAAGTTAGTCATGAAGGGAGCGAACTAGGCAAAAGCCCAGCTCTGGGCATGGTGGTTGACCACCCTTTTAGACACTGGTCAACCGGGGTAGCAACCTTGGTTCCTACCACCTTTCCCCTAAGCCCATTAAGCCTTCTGGCTTGCTCTGGTTCAGTTCCTTCATGGCCCATGATGTAGAAACACTCTAAAAACCCCATGTTTTTACATTTTAAAGTCCTTAGAAAACCAATGTAGGTTTTATAATCATTTTGAACATAAAGGCACACTAGAGATAAATTTATACATAATACAAGTTTATTATTCAATTTGTTTTTGATTTGGTTATCTGCTGATCTTATTAGAAGTCGTTAAGATTTAGGCAGCGATAAGAGCTTAATGTGACCCTGGGAATTGGATTGTGAGATTTAGTTGTCATCCATGTGTAATGTTTCTAAAAAGGTAGGATTTCTAATCCCTTTCTTGGGAGCTATATTTTGAACTATATTTATTTGTTTTGACCAATTACATTATCTTGAGATGAGTATGCTTTGAACAAGTTGTTTATTAAACGCGTTTTTCCATATTTTCATGATTTGTGAAAGTATATATATATATATATATATATATATATATATGTACATATGCTTGTTTTCATAGTTTTGGCAAATGGATTTGAAATTATATTTTAGGCTTAAAAAAATGACTATATCTTATAACATTTTTTATTAAATAATACAAAAAATAAATAAATAATACTAAAAAATTTAAAAAAACAAAAAACAAAAATATCACGAAAAAAGAATTGTCAAGTGGGGGATCGTCATCAGTAAGGGAAGGTCTTCAAATGACAGGGGTGGCAGAGACAGAGCCAAGCTCCGTCATGGAATGCGATAGAGATTTTGATGTGGTGGTAGTGTTTGTGGCGGCGGCAATGGAGATTGTGAAGCAAGCAACAAAAAGGAGATCTGACTAATTTAGGACTTATCTCATCACGACCTTTGGCAACAATGGCGATCTCGATCACGCACTCTTTGACGGTGATCGATCGCGACAGTTGGCAATAGGGTTGCCACAGTAGGGCCACAAAGGGGGGTGGGAGAGTCACAGGCTGTGACCTCCAATGGCTGCTGACGGCAAAGAGAAGTCACAATGGGAACTGCGCCGCACCACCTTTATCCTCGACGAGATCTACATCTTGTCGTCGATAGGGCTCCTTGTGATGTCATGACGGGAACGTGACTACCATGGCATCACGACCTCCATCATGCTGTCGTCGTTGTGTCTCCAATGAGGAAAAGGAGAACCACGGTAACTCCTCCTGGAGGTGGACGAGAAATAGTTTTTGAATCTGCCTTTTTCTTTTTTAAAAAAAAAAAATTGGGTTTATTGATCTAGTGTGTACAAGTTTATTTAACTTGCAATGGACTTATTAAATTTAAACCATTGGATGCAAATCCAATGGTCAATAAATGAGTCTTATTAATGAGACCTTTTAGAGGGACTTATCATAGTCTTGCCCTTAAATATAATGCAATGCTTGGTGATATTGAATATGGACAATGATATTGAATAAACCTTTGCAATTAACTATATTGTATAATCCTAATATTTCAAATATATAAAAAAAATTGATACAAAAGCCAAAGTTTGAAAATGGTTTTTGGATCAAAGTCCATATCAGAACCAGAGGTCAAGGTTGGGAACAGGACTAGGGACGGATTCTAGGGTCAAGGTTGGGGTCAGGATTTAGGACCAAAGTTAAGATCATGGTTAGGTTTCGAGACCAAGGTAGGGTTAAGCTTCAAGATCGAGGTCAGGTTGGGTTCCAAGATTAGGGTCTTAGTTGGCTTTGGGAACCAAGGCTGGAGTCGGGTTCCGGCACCAAGGTCGGCTTTCAAGACCAAGGTCAGGGTTTGGGGATTGGGGACGAGGTTGGGATTGGGATCCTAGAGTTAGGTAAGGGTCAGGTTCCAAGACTCGAGCAGGGTCGATGTTAGGTTGTGGGCCAAGGTCAAGGTTAGGTTAAGGGGTTGGCCTAGGGCTTGGGTTCTAGGACCAGTGTCGGGCAGCGTATTAGGACCAATCAAGGTCAGGTTTTAAGGTCGAATTTTAAGGTCATGTGTTATAACAAAAATTAGTTTAAGTTCTAAGACTGGGATCGAGGTCGAGGTTGAGGTCCAAGACTTGAATTGGATTCCGTGATTAAGGTTAGGTTTTGAGACCAAGATTAGGGTTGATGTCAAGTTTTAGTGCTACAGTTGAGTTTTAGGGTCGTGTTTGGGTTTCGGGACTGTGCTCAAGGTCAGGGTCGATTTTTGGTGTAGGGTTAGGTCTTAAGACTAGGGTCAAGGTGGTGTTTTAGGATAAGGCATGTTCAAGGGCGAGGCCAGGGTCGACTTTCAATATCGGTTGGGTTCAAGTTTTAGGGTTGGGTTTGCAAATCAAGATCAAGGTTAGTGACAAGTTTTCTGACTAGGGTGTGGGGCTGGTTTCAAAACCACAATTGGGTCTCAAGGCTAGAGTTAGGTTTGATTCTTAGAACCCAACCCCAACATCGGTCCTAGATCCTAAAACCAAAACCGGACTCCGATCTTGATTCTGATCTCAAAACCCGACCTCAATCCTAGTACTTAAGCTCAGTATCTGACCTTAACCTTGAAACCCAATCATGGTCCCAGATCCTGATCCTGACCTAACCCTAGAACCAAAACCCAACGCCAACCCAACCCTACCCTAATCCTTCACCCCATAATTCAACTTTTGTTTGGAAAGCAGACTCTAACCATAAAAATCGACCCTTATCTCAACGTGCTCCAAAAACCTGACCCCAGCTTTAGAATTTGACCCTGATTATGGTCTCAAAACTTGAACCCAACCTCATTACCAAACCCTAGTCCCAACCCCAACCTAGGTCACAAACCTTGGTCTAACCTTAACCCTAGAATCTTACCATGTATTATTGTTGTTCAATACTCTCAAAAAAAAAAATCAATCTCACCATAGTGATTGTTCTCATGTAATTAGTAAAAATAAATGCAAAAAAGTAAAACAATAGATATAAAGAATTATAGTGGTTCACTCTATAGCTATGTCCACTATAGGAAGGAGAAATTCACTATTTACAAGAATGAATACACACATTAATTCTCAATAAGAGACTTAGGGCTTTCTTGTGGAATTAGTCCCCTTTTTATATTTACAATTAATTCAAATACATTTAATTAAATAAATGGGAAAAATCATAGAATTGCCACTATCAATTTGAATTCTGGGTTGTTTTCTTATCTTGTGTTGACCAAATCACCAGAAGCTAGTGATTAGGTGGTTTATCTATATTGTGCCCTGCATGCAACTGTCACGAACCCCGATCTGGGTGGTGATATGGTTGATTAATTAAATTAAATAAACCATTATTCTAATTAAACTGGCCAATTGAATTATTGAGTTATTTTGAAAACGTGACAAATTAAACTTTTTAAACAATTTTCTCTTAAAGTAAAGCAGACAACATAAAATAGAATAATAAACCTACTAAATACTAGTCGGGCCTCACCGGACCCACATTTATGCACACATATAGTATCGACAATTAAATAAATTACAACCATAATCCAATTCAAAGGAAGAATGATTAAAATATTACATGCCTTGAATTAATTATGCAAAAACCTAACCCCTACAGCTCACGAGTTCGTCCCGTAGACTCCCACTTGGTCCTAAGTTGGAATCCACCTAGAGGGGGAAATTTTAAAAATAGATAGATAGTGAGCGAAAGGCTTAGTAAAACTAAGCTTTGAAAAACACTTAATTCGAATATAAAATCTAGCATTTGCATATGAATTATAAAACACAATAAATAAATAAAATTTACTGAATTCATTCTTACCATTTAGTCCATTATTCATCCAAAAATGATCTTACTATCTTTTTCTTGGGCAAACCAAAGTATCACTATCGTAGTGGCCCAGTTGGGTTTCAAGACCTGCCCCTAAGGTCGTTCTCTATATGACCCAATCTTTAAAAATTGCATCATACCCTAATATATCATTCCAAATAGTGCTCTAGGCACGTCTAGTGCTACATTATTATTCAAATCTCACATTACCGCGTGTGTTCATTTGTAATGACCGAGAAAATTTTATTAATAAAACCTAATATTTAATTGGGTTTAATTAATGAATTTACTCTTAAAAATGAAAATTTTTATAAAAATTGTAATTTTTGTAAAAAATTATGATAAAGTATGAATCAGCGGTATTGATTGCAAATTTTATGGCAAATGTGATGCAATGTTGAATATAGTAAAATACAGATTTTATGAGTTTAATTACTCAAAAATTTATAAATAATATCCATAAAATGAATTTTATATCACAATTAATTATAAAATTGTGATATAAGCGAATAGGAAATTAGAATGTAAATAGGGCATAGAAGTTGTCCAAACCCTAACCTGGGGTAAAAAAGAGGCCGAAGCAGTATAAGTATACTGCTAAGTGAAAATGTAGATACAAAAAATGTCATATTTGGCCTTCAAAAGTGAACGAAAGGTAAGTCAAATATATTTTTATACAGTCTAAGGATAGGATGTACATTGATTTGACATAGCAGTGTAAGAAAAATACTATGTGACAAAAAATTACACTGTGTAAATTTTTGGGCCCCACAAAGTGGACACCCAACCGAATTTGATTGGGCCACGAAGGCAAGATATGTGGCCCAATAGCATGTTGCCACCTAGGGTAATTAAGTGGATGACCATGAGTCATCAAAAGAGATAAACAACCATTTAATGCAAGTTTGTCGAAAAAATTTTCATTTCCTTCTCTTCCTCCCATATTCGGCAACCATAGTAGTAGCTCTCAAAAAAATTTCTCAACCCCACACTTTGTAAAAATAACCCTAAACAAGTTTTAGAAGCAAAGCTTAAGGACTTTTCATAAGTTCTAAGGTAAAATCTCAAACTTTTTAGCAAGTTTTCAAGGGATTTTCCATGAGTTAAGGGGGAAATTAATTCATGGTGTTTTTGCATGAAACTGAAGCCTAGGAAGGAGTTCAAGGAGCCTTGGAATGCTTGAAATCAAAAGAGTGTTATTTGGGAAAGTTTTGAATTTCAAAGTTTTAAAATTTTGTAATTTTTGTTTTGATTTTTATTCCTTTGAACCTATGTGGGTTCTTGAGCATGTATTTGATGAAATTTCATGGATATGTGATATATGACATGTTGAAGTTGTGAAATTTTGGTTTATAGTACAAAATGGTAGTTTTTGCAAAAGGTGTTATTTTGTAATTTTGATGTTAGTCTTAGCAAAAATGATGTTTGAGCATGAGAATGATTTAAACAAAGGATGAAACGATTTCTGTAGGAGTAGATATGTAATTTTGAAATAGATTTTTACAAAAACGCGTTAAGGACTAAATTGTAATAAAAAGTTCTTTCTCGACAGAATTGAAAAATGACCAAAAAGGCCCTTGTACAGTGAGATTTTCACAAAAGTTAAAACATGAAAGTTGTAGATCTCGATGAAATTTTTAAATTTCGCGAACAGTTTGTCAAAAAATTGATCAATTATGAGATTTTGACTTTTCAAAGAAATTGTGAAAATTGTGAAAAATTTTAAAAAGGGCAAAAACATCATTTCCCAAAGGATTTTGAATATGGTACTTCGAGCAAAAACAATCATTGAGAAAAATAAAAAATTTTCATTTAAAAAGAACAATTTTACCCTCGGGGACAAAATTGTCAAAGTTTTTAATTAAGGGACTAAACTGTAAAATTTTACAGAAATAGGGTATCGTGAAGAATTAAGGTAATCCAACCCCTTAGGTTATTATTTTGAAATGAGTATGAGATTATTTTCATTAGAGGAGCGAAAACGAGCTCGGGAGGTTAGTCGGCCCGCTAGGGGCAAAGTCGTCATTTTTTCTCCTAAGAAAAAAACCGAATTGTTTCAAAACGACTCCAAGAGAGAAAAAGAGTAATTAGAAAGAATTTCGCTCTTCGTTAAGGGTAATGGTATGGAATAAGATAAGAACAAGGGAACCAATGGTTTCAAAGTTGTATACGGTTATGCAATTCGATTAATTAAGTAACGAATGTTTTGTAACGAAACGTAGTGGAATTGGCTAATAGTTTTGCAGTTGGCCAACAGGATCCTAGGAGTCTAGGAAAAAGGAGACCGAAGTTGATTTTGCGGTACTCAAAAACAAGTAAGTACCCTTCCCACCTATAGTATGAAAATGTAGGTATTGAATGAGATGTATGCTTGTGTGTATAATAATGTGTAAACTTGAATGTTTGCTATGATATGAATACCTAAGGGTATAGTATGAATACCTATGAGTATGTGTAGGAAATGTTATGTACCTGGGTGTACTATGATGAATACTTGTGTATATATAGAGTAGGTATCAGTGTGTACTATGCTATACAAAAGAATTTATGTTTTGAATACAACATTTGATTGTCATTTCATGCATGGTATATCAACCATAATAAATGGACTAGTAAATATATCACCAAAAATTAAGAAAAGTATCGTATCGACTCTTAACTTAAGAAGAGTTTAAAGGATATAGTATGGTCACGGAGTTACATAGACCTAAATAAAAATGCGCAATGGTACGAACACTTGAGCCTTAGTAAAAGATAAGAAATGTGGATGAAAGCATAATCGAATCATGCATTTATTTGAACGTTCATGTGGGATTTATGGGACTTATTGGGCGTTAGCTCATTAAGTATTTCATGCTGTAGGTATTCCGACGAGAAGGTCAGAATAAATTTAAATGGTGAGCTGGCGGAGGGGTGGATGGTATGCAGATTGAGTATGAAATCCGCTGCTGTGATGTTTCCGCTGTAAGATTATTTATGACGTTTTGAAATGTAAGTCTTAGAAAATGGTATTATACAAGAAAGACTGTTTATGTAAGTACAAATTTATATTTCTGAGTATATTTTATGTTATTTTGAAACGATACATTTAACGAAAAATTTCAAAAACACAAGGTTTTTTATCTTAATTATTTATTTGAGTTAGGATAAAAAAAAATGTCTTGAATTTTTACATATAAGTAAGTAAGAAAAAAAGATTTATCATAGCCCGAAAAGGTAGGTTGTGACATCATTTATATTCATTACGCCGTTCATTATGATCATCTCATTATTCAATAGTTAATGAAAATATCCGATAAATTTATATCAATCATTTCTTGAAAACATTTTAAAAGAAATCACTTTGTGGCCAAAACCCTTTTTAAAACATGGCTATCAAAGAAAGAGGTCTAGAGTCCTACCTTGATATCTAGTACAGGAAAGCACCACCTTAGCCCCGATCCGCTATACGTTAGCTCCATAGAACCACGAACAACCTTAAATGTGAACTGAGTTTGTCAATATCTAACTTAAAGTATTCTACATCACTATGCTATCTCATGGTGTCTTAGTATACCTTTAACATTCACAAAATTATATCACAAAGTTAAGTCTTTATCTAGGTTTTTGACAATGAAAATAAGTGAAAAACAACAAATTTTACAAGGGCAGTCGGCCTGCCGAACTTCCCGGTCTAGCCTGCTTAACATCTACAATTCGGCCTACCAATCGTTTAGAACTGGCCTGTTGAATTGCTCCAGGTTCAACCTGTCGAACTCATAAATCCCACTTGCCGATGCTTATAATCGGTCTGCTGACCTGGCAAAATCTGAAAATTCCAAATTTCAAGCGGCCTCCCTGAATTCAAAATCTTATTTTAAACCTATTTTTCAGTTCTCTGAGCATACATAATGTTCAGAAATGATAGAAAAACATATTGGAGCACATTTAAACATTTTTAAACAAATTTTTCATAAAAATTTTCAAATTAATTCGAAAATGAAAAAAAGAGAAAAAAACTTGATTTAGTTTGATTTTTATCTAATGTAGCTTAGATTCATGATGATTTGGGTTCCACAAACTTAGACTGAAGGGTTTCTAAGTTAAAGAAACTTGGATTTCAACTTGCAAAGAGAATTGAAGAATTTGGGGCAAAATTTGAAATTTTGAAAATAAAGCAAACCAACCTCAAATTAATTCTTGAATCAAGTATATGGAGACTCAAACGTGTTCCTTGGCTTCCAATTCTAGCTGAGGATCAAGGCTCCAGCTCAAATTTGAAGCAAAATGTGAGGGGGAAAGAGAGAGATGGTGAGAGAGAAACGAGTGGGAGAGAGAAAGTGTGTTTGAGAGAGTACGAGGGAGGGTGAGGAAACGAGGGAGGAGAGACTTTAAATAAAGAAGGGCTAAGCGATTTTCTCAGGTAAAACCGTGTCCAGCACATGGTTTTCCAAACAGGGACGTGTTGGACATTTGACAAATTGTTTTGTTTTAAAATTTAAAATAACTAATAAGAATAATTGAGAATAAAATTAATTAAAAAATAACACAAATTAATTTAAATTAAGTTTAAATTACAATAAAACATAATAATTCACTATTTATACACTAATCACATTTAGTTAATTTCTAGGCGTTACAGTTGTTCATAGTCTTGCCTCCATATGGCCCATTACGATAGCCTTGTCAATATGTGTAGTATGATCTTATAAAAACATGTAAGCCTCAACCATTTGACTGTCATTTCTTAATGGTCCTAGAGATGGTTCTAGGCTGAACCCAATGAGCTGTCAAGGCCACCCATAACAACTACTATCATTACCATTATCACTATCGCTATTATATCGTTGAGTAATAAGAATGGGTGCACTAAAGAATTCCAACTAGGCTAACTTCCCATTCACTTGTTTCGTCTCCACTAAAATTTTAACCTATTCTACACTACATGCATAACTAATAACTTGTTTAGGAGGGACAGAAGTGAAGGAAATAGTGGAAGAATGTTCAATACTCATGGTTGTTTGATAGGAGAGAAAAGATAGGTGAATGAATTTTGTGAGAAATTTCAATCTTTCCAATTATCCCAAATTTTAATCTGCCCTAAATATAAAAGATTTTAAAGGAGAAAATCCATACAAAATAGATACTTCTCTTCCTTTCCATTTTCCTCCTAGGTTTATATCATTTTTCCTCCTAGATTGAAATGTAACATTTACCCATATATATCATTGGATAGCGCTAGAAAGCGTTATAAAAGCGGCATATAATATAATATAATACAATAAATAAAGAGCAAATTAAGAGTATGCCTCCCAATTAACCTCTTTAGTAGTTTTTTTTCTTTTTTTTTTTAAAGCAAGCGAAAACCTTAGAGCATTTGATAAAGGACGTAAATAGTGTATGCTCTCTCACTATAGTAACATTCCTCGCATTCCCCACTTCATAATTCCTCTGGACGCTGCAGATCATGGTATGGTTATCGCTTCTACCATATCGCCCAACAAAAGTTTTTCGTCGCCGAAAAATATCGTCATCATGGTTGCATATTCGTGAAATTAGATGCCCATAAACTGTTCCTGTTTTCTGATGTACATAATAATCCACAATATGCTCGGAGAAATGAATCTCTTCCAATTATGATATAGATGAGAGGACCAGTTGTTTAACATGCCCAATTGCTGGAGCTAGCTCTTTCTATTCGGCCCTTGTAGTTTTATAGAAACATCTTACAAGACTATTTATTGACGAGAAGCTTGGAATAAATCAAAAGTGATTATACATCATCAGATGCAAGACGAGGATTAAAACATGAATTAAAGATAAACCAAAAAAAAATGAAAGTCAATTACAAATCCAAAGAAACTTTAAATTCCTCACACTTACAAATAGAAGTTCTCTTTTGATTTGGGCGAATTAACCCTCCTTGTTGACAGTTGAACATATTATAAAATTACTTCGAAACACACGGAAGTTTCCCCCAATAGGTTACATCAAAAGCTTTTAAAAAGAGAAAATAAATGAAAAAGAAATATAAGGGTCAACAAGAATATACTAACCTCCACAAAAGTGTATCCCCCATCAACATGGGACCTCTAAATAGGTTGTCAAGCAGCACTCAATATCGATCCATCATCTAGCCATGCATTTCAGCCCTCCATTAAGGTGCTACTAGTTACTGCTTTTTATGGGTAATCCGTGAATTTTCTGAGAACAAGATACAAGATTGAATATGCCACCTGGAAAAACAAGAAGACGACAACATCAAACACAGACAACATCAAACGCAGCACACTAAAGAAACGGAAGAATACAACTCAACAAACCATTGCTGCGTATAGAAGTCCCATTTGAGTTACCACAATGCAAGGCTCTTCCATCATTAAACATTATCAAAATCAAAATTTCTAGCAGGGAGAATTTTTCTTTTTTCCCCCCCTTACAGAAGGTACGCATCTCTAATAACCAGGATGTCACCAAACCAATCTCGATTTTCAGGCCCCAATCAACTTTTTCAATACTTAAAAGTAGATATCTCCTATTAGTAGGCCTTTGATTATAATTTTGCACATCCAGACCAATAGCCAATACAAAATCCATTTGTAAGAAGTCTAGATAAAGTTCTTAACTCTACATGATAATAACCATCATAAAATACTAACCTTAGAGAAAGCCGCCTCCTGTCCATGTTGCATCGGATTTCCCCTTATGACCAACAGGTTTTGTATCAGAGGCACTCTGATGGAAACTATCATATCCATCATCTTTCGGATCATCCCAACCAGCCCAACTATCATTATTGAAGGATGATTTTCCCTTTGTTGAATCATCTTTTCTATTGTCTTTTTGGTCCCAATCATCCCAAGAAGATGAACTGAATGAATTAAAATTCCCACTTGATGAGGACTGCCCTCCAGATGTAGAATTCCATTCTTTGTTCTGCTTAAACTCTTGATAGTATCCATTGTTCTCATCATCTTTACGTTGCAAGTTATCGGACTTCCAGTTAGCTCCTTCTCTGGTATATTCTTCAACCTTCTGTGAGGCCATTGCCATGACTCCTTTCATAATCCCCCATGTCTTCTGTCCAATCTCTGAAGTCTTTGCAGTTACAACATTAACAGTTTCATTCACCTTGTAATCATAACCACCTTCTTTAACCTGTAAAAACATTAAATCAGGCACCTAGCTTAACAAATTTCAAAATTTGATTCACGTTTGTACCAGTAATAGAAGAATACAAAAGCACTGCATAAAGGAGGCATACAATTAAATTGGTCCTGAAATCCAAATTTGGTTTGAAGAGTGCAAAAGGTTGAAAATACTGCAACAGAATCATGAAACTCAAATTTGTAGCATTCAATCTAATTTGCAGTAGCGGGCAAAAAAAAAATCAAGAGGTTACTAACTTTTATCTAGGATCAGTGAGATGAAAGAAGTTTGACAGAATGATAGCTAAAAACAGCTAGTTACAAGAAACTTCCAAACCATATAAGATTTCATTAACGTCCATTACTACATTAGACTCAATACTACTTAAAACCCACAATATCCACCAGGATCAACAACTAGTGTTGAGCACTTGCACCATCATTCACTTTCCAAAAACAAATTCATCACTATGCTATCGAAGTCATTGATCAAACATTTCTAGGATGACCTTCAAGACATGCCCTGACTACCATTCAATGGGGTCTCAAAGTCACATGAGCCCTGCAGATACATCAGCTTCCATATGCTCAATCCTTTTTCCCCAGAGGTCCCAGGATATGCATATCCCAGAGATAAGTAGTACAGAAAAACCAGCAATGACTTTCAGAATGTTTTGGCAATTTTACATATTTTTTATCGTGATGAGCTTTTGTATGGAAGTTAAGGGTTTCACATTTCTTAATTATGTGCACCATTTCTGCCTAAATCGCATCCACAAGAAGCAAACTACAATAGTATTTCGCAATCAGATAATCTCTAATCAAAGCCAAATGTTAATGCAAATTACAAGTTAGCTCAAAGCAAGGAGAAGAACTCTTGACTAAGCCATGTAAATTCAGATTACATAATTGTGCAACATGATCACTCCATGTGTCAGATAGAAGTGGGAGAGAAAATAATGAAGTCTTTCATAAAGCAGCAATTTTATATACATATCTATATCACTGTGTGTTGGATGGGAGTTGAAGAAAATGAAACGTTTGATAAAGCAGAAATATATATACATATATATATATATATGCAAACATGTCGTGTATATATTAAATTCTCCGCTCTTTGGTAGCAACAATAATTGATTCATTCTTCTAGCATAACTTCTAAGGTCCTTTTGTCAAATTTAGGTAGCATTAGGATTTAGAGTATTTACATAAACTGAACTCTTAAACTTGTCCTTTTTGCACAAAATGTGAATACAAGAACTTTTACTTATAGGAGAAAAGAGTGCTTTGGCCATTCACAAAAGTAGTCAACCAGAACTATCAATTTTGAAACTAATTTAATAGATATAATTATGAGCAGCAATAAAGGATGCAACTTGATATTCATAAAAAAAATGAAGACAAAAATGATCATGCCACTGAACAGAACTCGTTTCAAATATTTACCTTAGATGTGATTTCCTTCGTGCCTGCTTGAACCACATTCGCAGCCGACTGAGCCGCAGATGCAGCAACCAAAGATAATCTACCTAAACCCTATACCACAACAACAAAGCAAATAAGTTTCTACAGAATGAACAAATATATATACATATATATTCATTGTTAGTCAAATATCCTTAGTCCTTTACTACATCAAACTCAGCACTACCTAAAAAACCACAATATCCACTAGATTAATCACAAGCAAATTCATCACTAGCCTGGATTGAAGTAATTGATTAATCATCAAACATTTCTAGAATGTTCTCAAGAGAAAGAAGCTATAGAAAATCTACCAAAACCCTACAACATAACAAATGAAGCAAATAAATTACTTTGGAACGTACTAAAAATCATTCTTAATCAAAATGACGTATCAAATAAATTATCAAAGCCATTACCAAATAAAGTTTAGAACTTGACAAAAAGAATTATTAATCAAATTAGCAAATTACTTATCAGAACCATTATGAATTGAAAACCATTATCAGACGAATTGCTTAGAAAGTACTAGAAGGTATTCTCAATCAAAACAGGTAGAAAATAAATTATCAAATAAACTCCCTTAGAACGTAACAAAAAGCATTCTCAATCAAATTGTCAAAAAAGATTACCAAATAAATTGTTTCCGAACGTACCAAACAAAACATTCTCAATCGCAATCACTAAAAAAATCATCACAGCCAATGTCAAGTAAATGCATGAGAACGAGAACGTACTAAAAAAGCATTCCGAATCAAAATCATGTACCAAATTATCAAACCATAAAGGAAGATTGAGAAATTCACCTGCGAAACGACAGAGAAGACATCGGCTTCCGCGTTATTATTCCTCTGAGAAGGCGCGGGGCTCGATCCAAACCCTACGTACTTTCCACCTTGTGAAGGCGGAAGCCCCTCCGGCCGGGATTCATTCTCCGCCATCCTCCTCGCGAAGAAGCTCTCCTTATTCGCCGCCGAAGCCTCCAACTGCGCCCTCGTGTAGATGTCCTCCGTTGACCTCGACCTTGTCGGCTGCAATCCTCCTCCGCTACCGCCACCGCCACCGCCACCGCCATTGCCATTATAAACGCCTCTCACGTTTCCAGTCGACTGATTCCGCCGCATATCGGTAGTCGACGATCTGAATCCGTCGTCGTTGTCCCAACTATCCCATCCTCCACCGCCGCCATTGGCGCTGCCGCCGTTATTCCGAGCCAAAGGAGGCTTCTTGTTAAGAGTCTCCTTGACGACGGGCGGGTCCCGCCAGGGGCGACCCTCAGCTAGGGCTTGAATCCGATCGCGGTAGACGGAGGCAGCGTTGGTGTTGTACTTGGTGACGATGTCGGTCTCTTTAGGGACGCCGTACTGAGCCAGGAAAGTGTTGAGCCTGTCGTTGCCGCCGGATTCCATCTTCTTGATCTGGATCTCTGACCAGGAATCCATGGTGACGGATCGGACGAAGGAGATGTGGACACCGAGGCCACGGTGCTTGCCGGAGCACTCCAAGCACATGAAGACGCCGTAGGAGACGGAGGCCCACTGCGGATTCTTCTGAGAGCAGTCGACACAGATCTTGTTCCCAGGCTGCGATTGCAGATCCCGAAGCCGCCTCGATGCCGCCATTCTCCTCTCCGATCCAATCCGATCCGTTCGATCTGAATTCGATTACAAAATATTGATCAAAAATCAAAAAGGAAATTGATCGAAATCGAAAGAGAAAGAAAATCCCTCAAAAAGTACAAGGAACCTAGAGAAATTAAGGCGGAAAAATTGGGTTTGTTAGGAGATCACCGACACACGCAGCGTTAATCCGTCAGAGGAACATATTTAGGCCACTGCTTCCTCTTCTCTTTTCCTTTTTCTCTCTCTATTTTATTTTCTTTTTTTCCTCTTTTGTTTTATTATTTTATTATTTTCAATCTTTGGCGTTCTTCCTAATTGGACCGCGTGCTCCGTCTCTCCATCTCCGTTTCAACCTGTCTACCAATTTTTTCAGATTAATTGCAAAAATTTTTCCTAATCACGTTGTCACTCGGAGTTCACAATATAACATTTGTTTCTTAAAAATATAAATTATTAATAAAAATAATCTTCTATTAAAATTTTAACATAAAATTAATAAATAATTATAAAATCAGTGGTATTTTTCTAATTCTTGTTATAAAAATAACCATAAAATTTAAAGCAAGAATAAAAATAGTTTCCATTAATGATTTAAAACAAAAAAGTTAAAACAATTATACCAATGAAATCCTTCCTTTTTGATATACCATAAATTTATTAATTTTTTTGTGCACAAAAAATATTTTGAAATTTTAAAAGTTAAATATATTAGTGAAATAAAAAAGAATATAACACAAATATATTCAATATAACAAAAAATATAAGGCAAAATTTTCAAAGAGAAAAAAACTTTGGTTAGTGCTAATAAAATTTATTTCATATTTTTGAGGCTTTTGTTAGTATTTATACCTTTTAAAATTTCAAAATAAAATTTTAAAAAAAATTTTGGTACATCGAAAAAAGATAGATTCGGATAATAGTTGTTGCGTACAATTTGGTCAGGTGTAAATCGTTCAGAAAAGGTCTAGGATGCGAAATCCAAATTCCAGTCAGAGCAAATCGAGCCCAATGGGAGTGTTCGATTCAAGACAGATTGTTATAGTAAGCATCACTTGCTTATTGCTCGGCAACTTGATGCATCGATCAATTCAATAGTTGTGGTTCAATTGCAGTTTCTACTCATTTCGTTTTATTTGAATCTACACATTTCTCGATGTTACGGATTTGCTAAGTGTTGAT
This sequence comes from Artocarpus hirsutus, assembly GCA_946598075.1. Lineage (NCBI taxonomy): Eukaryota > Viridiplantae > Streptophyta > Magnoliopsida > Rosales > Moraceae > Artocarpus > Artocarpus hirsutus. The sequence continues at coordinate 57,761 of CAMOHE010029706.1, read as the reverse complement.
TTGATGGAATTGATGTAGATGCTAAGCTACGAAATGGGACATGGAAAAAAGTCCAATGTTTACGCCCTACCAAGGATCGACATATGTCTCACTACTGCAAGCATTATTATGCTCACTCCTTCCATCAAATTGAAGCCATGATATCATATAGTACTCTATATAAATGGTAGCAACAGCTTCACTATGAAGGAGAGGAACTTATTAAAACTTTGCAAAATTGCTACTATTTTCATTCCAAATCTCTGAACTCTTTGTAATATGTATCAAACTATTCATTATAGTGAAGAACGGTAGACGTATCTCTCATTATAGAGTGAACCACTGTAAATCCCATGTGTGGTATCATTTACTTTTACTATATTGTTTGATTATCTATAGCTTCAATTTAATTTTCATTCTATAACTATTTTGACTTTGTTCTTGAAAGCTAAACAGATCCTAACAAAGATGGTTTAAGGGCCCAAACTCGTAAATAGCAAATATCAAATTTGAGTACAAATTTGTTTGCATTTAATTGTATTTCTAACGTCTACAATTTGGCGCCCATCGTGGGGCTTTCAAATCACCAACCCGAGGATTTTGAAACCTTTAGCATCAAGTATGATAGATAGCATAGACCACCAAAAGGCGCACGACGAGTTGAATAAAGATACACATATTGCATCTCAAGGAGATGCGCAAATTGAGGTCCTTACTACAAAAGTTGAAACATCGAAGAAGCTGCTTCATGAATAGGCAACACGTTCCTAAGAGTGCGACAGGTGACTCGACCAACTCAACAATGAGAACAATGCTCTCAGGAGCCAAATCAGCTACCGAAACTTTTAGCTCTTAGCCTACTCGTACGACTGCCTTTTTTTTTGGGAATTCAACATTCTCAACCATATGGTAGTACTAGACACCACCTCTAACTAGGCAACAACTCTCCTATAGCCCCATTGGAAGGATGTAGCCGCTGTACACAACCATGACAGCTGTAGCGATAACTATGGCTATGGCAACTATAATGGCACCAACGCGGACAGCAACTTCGGTAGCTACGAATACTCCGCAAGGCATAAGTAGAGAAAATCCACAAGCATTCAGACAGCAAAACGAAGAGATCGAGCAGACAACGTAGGCAAAAGCTGTCCCAAGTTTGGCCCTGTTAACTTTAGAGGCCGTTCGACAGATGATGTGAGATATGCTGGATTAGAATACCAGACTAGAGGAGAAGATTGTTGGAAAAGTAGTATGTAGTAGAATTTTAAAAATTTTTATACCAAAGTATTTTTTAAAACACTAGTTTGACACGCTATATGCATAAATTAACCATATCTTACTAACATTGTTTGTCGAAAAGCTCTTGCAATCGATGAAGAGAAATGAGGTTATAGAAGGTTCTCAAACAACTGGTCTTCTTTGCTATTTTCTATCCTTGATGGGTGTGTATGGGCACACTCGTACAGCTCTTCCACCAGGCAATACTCTTTCCAACCAATTGAGAAATACCCAAAGTTATAGTTTGTGATTTTTGAACAACAACTCTCTAGGGAGTTTCAAAGTCTCACTGGTAAAGTAGTCACTTTAGATTTCTCAACTGATCTAAATAATAATGAGTCTCACTCCCCTATGTATAAAGGTTGGACCCTCCTTATCAGATAAGGCCTTAAAAATTCAAAACAAGATCAATATCAGATAAAAATCGCGCCCAAAGCCACGTGATCAGAAATCGTTTGGTTGGCAGGCCGAACTAGTAGATCGGCCTACCGAACTTACTCCATCGGCAGGCCGAACTAACAATAAATGATTCCTACGAATCTTTTATTTCTCACCCAAGATTCTGGGGGTAAAGCCTCAATTTTAATTCAAATAACCCAATAGAAAAGTTATCTAATTAAAACAACTTTATCTAGATAATCTCTAGGAAAATAAATATTTTTGATAATTCAACAAGTTTATCTTAAAATAATTTTACAAAATTAATTCATCCGATAAACAGACATGAATTATCTGATCCTATCGAATTTTAGCCAATCTAATAATTTGACATAAGTCACCAATCTATTAGAAAATCATGTCGTATCGTTTCAGGATTTATTATGAGCTAGCAAAAGGGATCTAATGGACCTATATAGTTCAAGCTCTTGAAAATTATGAAACCCTATATTCTATATATAGATTTCATAATTGTCAACTCTAACGCTATTCTACTAAAAGCTTAGAGCTGCTTTCTCAAACTATATAGAATTACAAAGCTCGTATAGCTAAGTCTCCATGATGTATCATAATGTATCGTATCCTCATAAGATTATCCATAATCGGTTTAAGGATAAATTCTATCTCACCTTCCCGATTAGTTTTATCTTACATTCTATTATCTCACCATTGGAAAACTTACCATCTAAAGACAGTATACAATTTAGTTAAACCATGTATCTAAATGGTTGAGTGCTCCATATTTCTAATTATAGGATAACACATATAAGAGGACATCACAACTCTAAAGAGGAGCTATGGATTCTATATCTATGAATAACAGGTCTACACTATCAAGAGTCATGCCTCCAACGTAACGGCATGCGTACCAACATAAAACGTGGATATCACCTATTGGTACATCAAAAGACATAAGTCAAAACAACGAGCAGACTATTCGTCTCATGATTAATATACAACTCATATAATTATCTAAAGTGAATCGATTTTCTATGAAAGAATTATTAATTTAAATTAATTCAGTTTATATCCTAATCCAACACATCTTCATCTATGACAATGTGTCAAAGTTTTTATTCATGGAGTCCACCTCCAATGGTCTAGACAAACCACCTCCCATTAGGCATATAGACATTATAACAATCTTTACATGAATAAAATTTCCAACTTTATTCCCTCGATTGCAAATCTTATGATGTAGATCGTTACTTTTGGAATCATGTCTTCCGCATAATCTATCCATTATATGCCTAATTCTAAAGGTTTAGACCAATAGTCTCAGACTTTTGTTTACTTATCATACATTCAACAAATATGAACATAAAGAGGATGAGATTTGGTATATAAATAATAAATAAATTCTTTATTGATAAAAATGTCTCTAAAAGCAAATTACATTTTCACTCCTTAGGGCATACATGTCCAAAAATCTCCCACTTGTACTAAGTGAGTAAATATGACAAATCTCGTATCCCTATGGCTTCCACACGCCTGTTGAAGACTCTCCTAATGAGTGTCTTCATGAATGAGTCAGCTAAATTGTCCTCTGACGTGATTTTGCACACAACGACATGCCCGCCTTCTACAAAGTCCTTTATCACATGATACTTCTGATCAATATGCTTACTCTTCTTGTGAAACATTGATTCCTTAGCATTAGCTACCACCGCACTATTATCATAGTACAGTGATACTGCCTTATTTATACTAGGAACTACCTCAAGATCCCCAAGGAACTTGCAAAACTACACTGCTTTTTTTGAAGCATTACTAGCTGCCACATATTCGGCCTCTATCGTTGAATCAAAGTGCAATCTTGTTTCACACTTCTCCAACTAATGGCACTATTGTCGGGAGTAAATACAAAACCCGAAGTCGATCTCTTCTAATCCAAACAAGATTGGAAATCCAAATCAGTGTATCCTAGAGGAGTTAAGTTCTCACCCGAATACACAAACATATACCCTCAAGTCCTTCTTAGGTACTTGAAAATATGCTTGACCACAACCCAATAGTTTAGTCCCAGATCCGCCTAAAATCAACTTACAATCTCGACCACATAACAAATATTTGATCATGTACAAAGCATAGCATACATGAGACTGCCCATTGCATAAGCATAAGGCACCTTCTTCATGTATTTTCTTTCTTCATCAGACTTTGGAGAGTCTTTCTTAGAAAGAGTAATTCCAAACCTAGATGGTTGCCCACCTTTCTTGGAATCCTGTATTGCAAACCTCCTGAGAATTTTATCTACGCAGTCTGCTTGGGACAAAGCTATCATTTTGTTCTCCTATCTCGAAAGATTTAGATATCGAGAACAAAATTAGTCTCACCTAAGTCTTTCATGTCAAACTACTTGGTCAACCATAATTTGACCGATGACAATGCTCCAACATCATTGCCAATTAGCAAAATGCCATCTACATAGAACAGTAAAAAAACCACCTTCCCATCCTTCATGTGTTTGTACACACATGGTTCGTCCACATTTTGCGCGAACCTATAAGTCTTAATCACTTGAGCAAATCTTATATTCCAATAATGGAAAGCCTGCTTAAGTCCATATATTGACTTTAGCAGCTTATAAGCCTTACCCTCTTAACCCTTGGCCTTGAACCCGTCTGATTATTCCATATAGATGAACTCATCAAGATAGCCATTTAGAAAGGCTGTCTTGACATCCATTTGTCAAATCTCATAATCGAAAGTGACAGCTATGGACAAGAGAATGCAGATGGAAGCATGGCTATAGGTGAAAAGGTTTCCTCATAATTGATTACTTCATTTTACATGTATCCCTTAGCTACAAGCTGAGCCTTATAGGTTTTGACCTTTCCATCCATTCCTCTATTCCTTTTGAAGGTCCACTTACAGCCTATAGGTTCCCCTTCAAGAAGATCTACAAGCTCCCAAACTTGATTAGTCACCATAGACTTCATCTCTGCGTTCATGGCCTTTGTCCAGAGTTTTGAATCAACATCTTCCATAGCCACTACATAAGTGTAAGGATCCCTATCATGTTCATTCAGCTTAGCTAAGTAGGCCTCATCATTGAATATATACCTCTCAGGTTAACGCCTGATCCTCCCACTACGTCGAAGCCCCTTAGGTTGTTGCTCGGGTTCATTTGGTCTCAACTCCTTGAGCACCACTTTGCTTCGAGGCTTAAAGTTGTCTATGTAACTCTCCTCAAGAAAAGTTGTATTAGTTGAAACCATGACTTTATTTTCCTTTGGGTTATAGAAATAACCCCCTTAGCCCCTTTTGGATATCCTACAAACACACAAACTTTCGAGCGTGCTTCCAAGTTATTCGCATCCCTAAACAAGGCATGAGCCAGACATTTCCATTTGGGAATATGGTTTAAGGAAGTCCTCTTCCCTATCCATAACTCATGAGGAGTTTTAGAAACTAATTTTGAAGGCACATTGTTCAAAAGATAATATGAGATTTGTAGTGCATATCTCAAAAAGGACAAAGGTAATGATGAATAACTCATCGTGGACTTAACCATGTCCAACAAAGCTTTATTTCTTCTCTCTACTATGCCATTCTACTGCGGTGTGCCCGACGTAGTCAAATGGGATAAAATCCCATTCTCTAATAAGTGTCCCAAGAACTTATTAAAAAAGCATTCGCCACCTCGATCAAATCAAAGTGCCTTTATGGGTCTACCCAATTGCTTTTCAACTTCAGCCCGAAACTCCCTAAAGTTATCATAAGTTTTGCTTTTGTGGTGCATCAGGTACACATGCCCTTACCTTGAGAAATCATCCATAAAAGTGACGACATGATGTTCATCAGTCCATGAACATCACTATACACAAGTTACAGAACCTCTTTGGCCCTATTGCCTAGAGACCCAAATGGTCTTTTGGTCATTTTACCCTCCAAACAAGATTCACATTATGGTATAGATTCTACCTTTAAGTGACCCAAAGGTCCATCCCTTACAACCTTTGAATCCCATTCAGGTTAATATGACCTAGTCACAAATGCCAAAGATAAGTCCTATTAGAGTGAGAAGTTTTAAGTCTTTTAGAATTATTATTATTAATCTCAACATTAAGTAGTAAGTCCACCTTAGTTTTGATAAAATAGAGATTATTTTGCATACATCCAGAACAGATAAAATATTTGTTTTTACGAATCACAACTTTATTATTCAAAGAAACCAATTAGGAGTCTTTAAATAAACAAGCTACAAAAATTAAACTACTTTTAAATTTAAGAACATAAAAACAATCTAGCAAAATTAAAATCCTATAATTATCAAAATGAAGATGGACATCTCCTACTGCTTCAGCTAAGACCAAGGATCTATCGTCCATCACAAGCGTGAAGTCTTCACAAAGTAGACTTCTTGTTTCTTTAAACCCCTGCAGAGAAACACAAATATGATTAGTTGCTCTGGAATCTATGACTCAAGTATCATTGGATTCCTCAACTAAACAAGTTTCTAAATACAGAAGCTCACACCTACCTCCTCGAGAAAGGAAGTCATTACAATTCTTCTTTATGTGCCCGACCTTCCCACAAAAGAAGCATTTTAGCTTCTTCGAGTTCTTCTTCTTCTTCTTCTTGTTCTTGCCGTTTGCAATAATAGAAGACTTCCCATTCTTGGCCTGTTGTTTCTTTCCATTCCTAGGGTTAGGATTGGAACTAGAGGCAGCAGCCAAGTTAGCCTCACCACCAGCAAAAGACTCCCTGATCAGTAGTTTGAACTCTTGTAACTATTTCATCAACTCAATCAAGGTCATATCTTGCCTATTGCTTAAATTAAATGTAGCTCTAAAGGGGATAAATTCCTTAAACAGAGTCTCAAAGACTATAGTCATATGAGTTTTAGCATCGATGTCAGCTCCATTGGTCTAAGCCTCAATAAGGTAACCCATGACTAACATTATATGCTCCTTTATAGACGTCCCCAGTCTCTACTTGTAGTTCAAGAGTTTTCAAAGCACCCCTTATCACTTTGGTAAGCCCTGGCCTCCAAACGTGTCTTCTAGATTATCCAAGATCTGTCTAGCACTCTCATAATCCTCATGTTGAGCCTGTAGCATGTTATTCATGCTGGCTATAACATAGTAGCTGGCCTAATCATTGGTATCTTTCTAGTGATCATACATTTGGATTTGCTCATTAGTGGAATCTCCCATTGGCTTGGGAGAACACGGAGTTGTCAGCACAAATTTTAGTTTCTCAAAGGAAAGGACGATGTTTAGGTTTCGTTTCCAATCATTATAATTCTCTTCGGTTAATTGGTTTTTGTCAAGTATTGATTATAAAGTGTCTTTAGACATTTTTTAATCTACAATAAAGAATCATGTACCAAACATAAGAAAACATAACATGATAATTTAGTAAGATAACACAATCATGTAAAACATACAAATGTGTTTATGTGTTAAAATCTTGAAAATATTAAAACCTTACAACGATAATTCTTAACATAGAATTTAACAAGCCGCCTAGGGGAAATTTGCCAAATTCAATAAGGAATGCAGATCCCCTCTTAATTAATATATGCCATCTAGGACCCATGTGATCTAGCATATATTAGTAATCATTTCTTTGGCCATTAATTTTATTAACAGAACTCCTAGGGGAGGTTAATAATAAAATCAATATAAGTGTATAACTATCATTTCAATATTTTATCCATGATTTACAATCACCACCTAGGGTGTGTAACTATAAACCATGCTAAAATACCTTATCATCTTGGATATCTAACCCGATACATGATGAAGTCCCTTCTTAGGGGTTGAAATCACTATATGTTACCTATAGACCAACGATAGAGGTCGTAGGTCCCATCTTTGAAAACCTTCTCCCACTCAATCTTTTGAAATCAAGGTTTTATTTTATAAACATGCATGAACAATTTTTTTTTTTAGCGACACTCCCTATTCCATATGACATGTTATCAATATACATGGCAAATCATATTATAATGTAGACAAGCAAAGCAATCATACAAAGCCACAAGCAAAATAATAATAAATAATCGTAATATTATGGTTCCACCCTAGAAAAAAGAAAAAAAAGATTACAAGAGATAAATCGACAAATGTTATTGATTCTTCATCCTTGAATCTTCAAATTGTATTCTTCTTCATGTAATGTTCATCTTTAAGTCTTCAATCCTACATAGATGAAAAACTCCATATTTCTAGTCATCTCCAAATTAATGTTTCTTAGAATTGTCTCAAAAATAAAATCAAAACTGTACCAAAAAATGCACATTTTCTTGAAAAATCACAACTATCTACCGATATGCCTATTTGGCCTGTCGATCTTTTCAAGTTGGCCTATCGGTCATGATATATCAGCCTGTCGAACCGAAAAGTTTGGCCTGTCGCTCGAGCCATTAGATTTCTACCTTGCGGATGGCCAACTAAACCTTATATCTAGCATACCGATTTGCAACGATCGGCCTACCAAACTTAAGGGTTTGGCATGCCAACTAAGCAGAAATTACGTTTTTCTAGAAAATGTAATTTTGCATAGTTTTTCAATTTTATTTTCAACAATTCAAAAACATAAAATTACATACTCAAGAAATACCTAAGGAACTCTATCATTCATCTTCTAGATCCGTCTTGTCCAAAAGATTATTTAATTACAAAATTCTTACAAATTTAAAATTAAATAATAATTCCTACACTAAAATAATAGTCCGATATCTAATTACATGAAAAACTTATATACACATTTTAACCTCTAAGGAATCATAATCGGCATAAATTAATTCATTAATAAATAATTAAATAATAATTTAATTAACCATGATTAACTAATAAACATTCACCATATAATCCATGACAACATATAAATATATAGAAATCCTATAGTGCCAACTCTCTAAAAAATTAAATTCAAATATAGGAGAGATCAAGATCACATAATTTATTCAAATAGTATGATCATAAACTTGTAAATTTATATAAAAACCATGACTTTGATACCAATTATTTGAGAAGTAATACATAGTGAAATTTAAAAATTTTTATACTAAAGTATTTTTTAAAACATAAGTTTGACACGTTATATGCATAAAGTAACTAGATCTTATTAACCTTGTTTGCCAAAAAGTTCTCGTAACCGATGAAGAGAAAAGACGTTGTAGAAGGACCTCAACCAATTAGCCTTCTTTGTTATTCTCTATCCTCGACTGTGTGAGCACACTTGTTGTAACACCCGAGCATTTTTATTACATTAAAAATGTAATAATTTAAGGATTATATTAAGATAAAAATACAGTTTAAGAAAAATACTATATAATAATATGAAAAATTATACAATATTCGAGTAATGTAGTGCAAGGAACTACACTAACAGAGTAATGTTGTATGAAAATTACACTGCAAAAGTAATGCAATGTAAGAATTGGATTGTTTAAGGTTAAGTAGTATATAAATTGGACTGTTTAAATTAAAGTAGTATAAGAATAATACTGTTTGGAGAATATGGATGAATAAGGAACGGTATATAAGCTTGTAACAGTAAGTATAAAAAAAATACCGTCAGTATAAATTTAGACTGCACAAAGTTAGATAATATTAAAATTACATTATGTGATGGATGTGGATAAGTATTGGAGGTTATAGGACCTCATAAATTGTATGAAAAAGAATATTGATAGTACTAAAAAATACTGTTAGAATAAACTTAAACTACGTAAAAAGTTTATGCGACACTTTGAAAGTTTTGATTGGGCCACCATATTTAATGATGTGGCCTAATCACATTTTGCCACCCTTTTATCATAGATGATGTTTGTGATGACTCATGGTAATAAGTCATCAAAGTTTAAGAAAAAAAACGCATTTTTACATTCATTGAATTTGGACAATGAGAAATCAAGGAAATAAGAGACCAAAACTTTGGTCTCCACCATGCAAGGCAAGGAAAAAGAAGAAAGAAATGTGAAAAGGAAGGAAAGAAAGAAAGAAAGAAAGAAACAAAGGAAGAAAGAAAATGCTCCTTTTCTTCCTTAGCAAACTGCCCCTCCCTAAGGCCATTCCTACTCAAATTTTGATGATTTTCAAGCCTCCAAATCATGCTTAAAGCAAGCTCTAGTGTAGGGGTGGCAATAATCGTGTTCGTGCCGTGTTCGTGTCAACACGTTTAGCCCGAACACGAACACGACATGATTAATAAACGTGCCAAAAATGTCAACACGAACACGACATGCCTATGGCACGGGTAACATGGCATGACACGATTAACACGATTATTAAACATGCCGTGATGGGTTGACACGATAACAACATGCATATGACACGTTTATGACCTAATTAACTAAAAATTCAAAAAATTTTAAAAAAATTTAAAAAAATTTTAAATTTTTTTTAAAAAAAGCCAATAAAGAAAATTAACAAAAACACAATATCTAATTAATACTAACCTACTATAAATATTTCAAATATTTTTTTTTAAGTTTAAATGTGTTATAAACGGGTGGGTCGTGTCATGTCGTGCCGATACGTTTACGGCCCGTTTAATTAAACATGTTAAGGCGTGTTTAGCGTGTTAGCACGAATCCAGCCCATTTATTTCGTGTTATTCATGCCAACCCATTTATGGCACAATTAATAAACATGTGGTTCAAACCTGTTTATCTTGTGTCGTTTTCGTATCGTGTTATCATGCCGTGTCCAAATTGTCGACCCTACTCCAGTGTTTTGGTGCAAAGTTTTGCAATTTTGGAGCTAAATTTTTAAACTTTTTTCTAAGGGTTTTAGTGATTTTTATTCAAGGTTATGGATGGCTTTTTTAAATAATTTTGTCATGGTTTATGAAAAAGGAATCCTAGCAAGTTTAATTACACAAACGAAGGATAAAAAGCTTGGAGGAATTCTTGGTAAGAATTCTAAAATTTGGATCTTTGAAATTTATCTAAAGTTTATGTTTTAGTATACCAAGTGTTTAAAGAAATGATTTTAGTCTATGACATGTAAATGGACAATATGGCATGATTGATTTATGCTATATGTTGATGGTGATGATGATGGAAATAAGAAAGTAAGGGTTTTGGTAAAATTCCAAGGGGACTAAATTGTAAAGAAAAGTGTATTCTCAGGAGATTTAAAAATTAGCCAAAAAGTCCCCCAAATATTGAAATTTTAAGAAAGTTAAAACACAAAAGTTGTAGAACACATCAAAACTGTCAGGACAGCATGGACAATTTTTTAAAATTCTGCTCGGTTTAGGAGTTATGAATTTTACAAAATTTTGAGCACAAAATTTCAAGAAATGGAAATGCTATGGAATGTATAGAATTTGACCATGGTGCTTTTGTTAGTTTTTTTCCTTGCAAAAAACTAAATGTTATGCTATAAATTGGTTGCTTTTGGTTTCGGGGGCAAAAATGTAAATATTTTTATGTTTCGAGCCAAAATCATAGAATTAGATGAAAACTTGGTTTTCACTGAGAAATGTTGACTTCTTGCACTACTATAGGCAATGAGTAACCATAGTTACTAAGTTATAAAGGATTCAAAGTTTAGTCAAGGAAAGAATGAAAAAAAAAAGTTAAGGATAAAATCGTCATTTTATGAAAAATGGCCAAAACGGACCCAAAATGCCCGATGTCAGGAAACATTTTTTAGTGGGAATTTTTTTGTAATACATAGGCAATGGAACAATAAAGTTAAGTAATGAGTTTAACAAGTTACAAAATGGACAGAAAACCCATTAAGGGTAAAATCGTCATTTTTAAGAAAACGGCTAAAACGGAGTCGAACATTCCAAACTAGCAAAACGCTTTTAGACAAACAATATTTTGTAATATGTTAAATAACAAACCCGTCTTGTGAGACGGGAAATTTAATAAGGACGTTCAAGTAAAAGAGTGATAGCCCGTTAGGTTATAGAGTTAAGCAAAAGGTACAGTAACCTAGTAAGTTTAAAGCAATGGGGTACAAAGTAAAGAGAAGGGTAAACCAATAGTATACCAAGTTATGAAAAAAGGAATGAATGTTTGATGTTTATGTTTAATTATCAATCGAGTAGATTGATAAAAAGAAAGTTAATTAATGAGTTAGCTGTCGTTTGATCAAGACATAAAGGCCAACTAATGAAAGGAAAATGAACGAAATAGAGAACACTAGAGTATAGTTCAGGTAAGTTCAAATCTCACCTACAGCATGAAGTAAATAGTTTTCAAATGTTTACATGTATATGTTTGCAAATGTGTTTGTAATTGTTATACAAGTTGTTTTTAAAAGTATGTTTGCATATGTTATGCAAAAAGTTTTATAGTTTAAATCAAGATTTGCAATGTATTTGCAACTGTTATGTTAAAGCATGATTGCATTTGATATATATAAAGTTTTAAAAGATCAAATAAAAATTTGCAATATATTTACAATAATTATGTTTAAAGTATGTTTGCATTTTTTTTAAATACATAATGTTTTACAGTTTAAGTTATAAATTTTATGTTGCATTTGTAATGCAATAAGTTTTACAGTACAAGTTATGATTTGCAAATGTGTTTGCATATGATGTGATTGCATTTGATATGCTTACTAAAGTTAAAAAGAAGGTAAGAGTAAAGATAATAAAAAGAAAGTATCGTACCAGCCTTCTTGTTATGAGGTATTGAAAGTAAAGTTAAAGTTATGACCTCCTAGATATGAGGTAACAAGTAAAGTTAAAGTTTGACCTCCTAGATGTGAGGTATATGACCTCGGGGTTCGATGGTCTCAAGTCTTCCGTAAGGGAAGCATTATGCTTATGATCTCATGATTAATGATTTTAGTACGAACACTAAAGTGAGATAAGGAAAGATAAGAAACAAAGATGGAAAGTTAAAGTAAGAAATGAATGTTAATAAAATGCTCATAACTGAAAGTTCATAATTGAGCATAAATAGAAACGTGCATTTTGATTTTGCTCATTTTCCTTGTTATGGAATGTTTATATTTTATGGAAAGCATTTTGAGAAATGTTTTACGTTAAATGTTTATGAAAAATATTTCATGTTTTCAAGAAAAGGTTTATGAATGACGTTTTAAGAAAAACATTCAAGAAATGTTTACAAAAAATGTTTATGCAAAATGTTTTAGAATTGTTTTATGGAGAATGTATTTAGAAATGTTTGTGAAAAATGTTTATGAAAAACGTTTTAAGAGAAGGATTATGAGAAAATTTTTTAAAGCATGTTTAAATGATTTGTGAGATTATGTTTGAACTTATTGAGCGAAAACTCATTAAAAGCTTATTCATGCTGTAGGTAGTCCTATGGGTGACCAATAGGACTTTTTAAAAGAGCTAGGTGCTGCGTAGGACAGATACAAAGATTTGGGTATGGATACCATTAGAGTATGCTTCTGCTACTTAAAGAAAAGGTTTTTCACTATTTAATATAGTGTTTTCAAAGTTTAAGAAAATCAAAGTTTTAAGATATGTTTTCAAAATTTTGAGTTATATTTTACGAAAAGTTTTATATAATTACATAGTGAAGTTTTAAGCTATGATTTAATAAATATTTCTTATTAAGTTTTAAGAAACGATTTGAAATAGTTTTAAAGGCAAGTGTTGAGCAAGGTCTTAACTTGAATGGTGATAGAGGTCGTAACATTTTTAAGTACGTTTTAAAGAATGTTTAAAGAAAAAAATTTTAATTTTGTATCTTTTTTACAAAGTAAGTAAGATTATTGTCTAAGAACGATCTTTGAGAAAGTTAAGTGACTGCTTAAAAAGGTGGGTCATCACACTTGTATAGCTCTTCCACCAGGCTACTCTCCTTCCAACCAATTGAGAAATACTCAAAGTTATAGTTTGTGATTTTTGAACAACAGCTCTCCGGGGAGTTTTAGAGTCTCATTGGCTGAGTACTCACTCTAGATTTCTAAACTGATCTAAATAACAATGAGTCTCACTCCCTATTTATAAAGGTTGAGCTCAAGGGTCAGTCCTTGTTAGATAAGGCCTTGAAAATTCAAAACAAGATTAATATTAGATGAAAATCATGTCCAAAAAGCATGATCAGAAATCATTCGATTGGTAGGCTAAACTGGCAAATCGGCTTACCGAACTTACTCCATCAGTAGGCCAAATTAGAAGATCGGCCTGCCAAACTAACGATAAATGATCCCTACAAATCTTTTATTTCCCACCTAAGATTCTAGGGATAAAGCCTTAGTTTTAATTTAAATAACCCAATAGAGAAGTTATTTGATTAAAACAATTTTGTCTAGATAATCTCTAAAAAAATAAATATTCCTAATAATTCAACAAGTTTATCTTGAAATAATTTTTGCAAAATTAATTCACCCGATAAACAGACATGAATTATTAGATCCTATCAAATTTCTGCCAATCTAACAATTTGACATAAGTCACCAATCTATTGGAAAAGCATGCTGTATCATTTCAGGATTTATTATGAGCTAACAAAGGGGACCTGATGGACCTATATAGTTTAAGCTCCCAAAAATTATGAAACCTAATATCTCAGATATACATTTCATAATTATCAACTCCAACGCTACTCCACTAAAAGTCTAGAGCTGCACTCTCGAACTATATAGAATTACGAAACCTGTTAGCTAAGTTTCCATGACGTATCATAATGTATCGTATCCCCATAGGATTATCCATAGTTGACTTAAGGATAAATTCTATCTTATGTTATCGATTATTTTTATCTTACGTTCCATTATCTCACTATCAAAAAACTTACCATCCATCCAAAAACGATATACCATTTAGTTAAACCTATGTATCTAAATGGTTGAGTGCTCAAGTTTCTCAATTACAGGATAATGCATATAAGAGGACATCACGACTCCTAAAAAGAAGCAATGGATTTTATATCTATGAATAACAGGTCTACGCTATCAAAAGTTATGCCTCCAATGTAGCGACATGCGTACCAACATAAAATGTGGATGCTTTGTGCATCAAAAGACACAAGTCAAGACAATAGGCCCACTATTCATCTCAGGATTTAGATACAACACATATAATTGTCTAAAGTGAATTGATTTGCTGAGACATAATTATTAATCCAAATTAATTCACTTTATGCCCCCATTCAACACATCTTCACCTATGACAATGTGTCAATGTTTCTATTTGCGGAGTCCACCTCCGATGGTCATGACAAACCATCTCCCGTTAGGGATATAGACAACACAACAATCTTTACATGAATGAAGCGCCTAACTTTATTCCCTCGATTGCGGATCTTATGATTTAGGCCGTGACCTTTAGAATCATGTCTTTTGCATAATCTGTCCATCATATGCTTGATTCTAAAGGTTTAGACCAATAGTTTTAGACTTTTGTTTGTTTATCATATATTCAAAAATATGAATGTAAAGAGGATAAGATTTGGTATATAAATAATAAATAAATTCTTTATTAATAAAAATGTCTCCAAAAACATATTACATTTTTACTCCTTAAGGCATACATGTCCAATAAATATCGACCAGAAAGTAACTAAGGCTATAAGCAAAGCCCCTGCATTTGATGATGTTATGAAGAACATACGCAAAACCCATTTTACTAGGAGGATTACTTTCGTCATTCCTCCAAAGTACAAAAACCTTGTGTCGCACGATTCAACAAAACCACAAACCTAAAATTTTACCTCCTCCAATACAAGAATGTTATTAGTGCAACAAACATCCTTGATTCAATATTAGACAAGATGATATCCAAGTTGTTTGTGTAGAGTTTGAGAGGACCTGCCCTTTATTGGTTCAGCAATTTGTCGCTAAAACAATTGATAGTTTCAAGGAAATGGTAGATTCTTTCATCAAACCATATTCTGTGCACATCAAAAGGGGTAAATGACTAAAGATCTTTGGTCGATATTTAGAGTCCAAGGGAGTCATTATAGGCCTATATTAAGAGGTTTAGCAAAGCAATTTTGGAGATCTCAAACTTCAAAGATGGAACAGCTCAAGAAGCTTTGAAGAAAGGAAAGTTACGTAAGTCATCGTTCAAAAATAATGTCTGTTTGGAGAACCCATAGACGATCCAAGAGGCTCTGAATAAAGCCAAGGGGTAGATTGACGTCGAAGAGGTAAACGCGCATTGTGAGCAAGAATTCACAAGGAGCAGGGAGCATAACAGAATGGTAGAAAGACTATCTAAGACACGATAAGAATGAAGAGGGTGAACTAGGACACCTCTAAGAAGGGAATAGAGGAAGAAAAAAGAACGAAAGCCACATAGGGGGAGCAGGCCATTGTCACCATAAAGCTATGCCTTAAACATGTCCTCAATCGAATTGATTACCCAGTGGAAGGGAAGGACTATGTTAGGTGACCAAATAAAATAGCCCTGACCTAATCCCGCAACCAGACAAAGTATTATGAATTCCACCAGGACACCGAACATTTGATGATTATTGCAAGGCCCTATCAACTAAGCGTGCAGAATTGCTGAAAAAAGGGCATTAGAGGGAATATCTATCAAAATAAGAAAGACGAACATGTGGGCTAAATGACAAATAGAGTGGGCCCAAAAATGCACAAGCTTAAGAGACACCACCAACACCTGTCAAGAAAGCAATCAGAGCCATTTATGGAGGCTTGATTTATAGTAGAGACTCCGTTAACTAGATCAAAGCCCATTAGAGGAAAGTGAATCAGGCGACTATTAGTTCGACAATAGACGAGTTTAGGGAGCACTCTATTTCATTTCATAATGACGAAGCATTAGGGCTTGACAGGCCACACGATGACGCTCTGGTGATCAAGCTCAATGTTGCAAATTACAAAATTGGGAAGATACTCATTGATAATGGGGGCTCGATGGACATTTTGTCTCTCTCAACATTAAGAGAAATGAAAATCAACAAGAAAGAGATAAAAAAATCTACCACTACACTGGTCAGATTCAATGGATAGGCCACCACGTCGCTAGGAAGAATCAAATTACTAGTTTATGCTGCAGGAGAAAACAAGATGAATATTTCTCATCATGGACTGCCCCTCTAGGTATAACATGATCCTTGAGCAACTATGGATGCACTCGATGAAAGCAGATCATCCACTTATCACTAAGGAATCCTTTCTTGACAAAGCGTTGAATAAGAGAAATTTGGGGAAGCCAAGACGTAGTCAAAAACTGCTATTTGATGGCATTGAAGCAAAAGAAGATAGCCTTATAACATCTATAGATGAGCCCATTGAGTGGGTTGAGTATTAAAGAGTGAGGGGAGCTAGTACTTGAACAATTAGATGAAGTGCAGATTGACCTGAAGACAAACGTTGGGCAATAAATGTTGGCTTACAACTCGATCTATAGGTAAAAGCTACTCTAGTTGATTTCTTAAAGGCTAATAAAGACTATTTTGTATGATCTTATGCAAATATTTCTAGGATCGATCTAACTATCATCACCCACCAGCTCAATGTCAACCCAAACGATTGGCTTGTGTGGCAAAAAAAAAAAAAGATGACTAGGGATCGAGTGGAATAATATAGTTAAAAAAAAGTTAGGTGTCTATTAGAAGTATGGTTCATTCGGCTAGTTTAGTCTCCAGATTGGCTTGCAAACGTAGTGATAGTAAGGAAAATGAATGGGAAATAGCGAACATATGTAGACTTCATAGACTTGAATAAAGCCTGCTCAAAAGACAACTATCCATCGCCTCACATTAACCGTCTCATCGATGCAACCGCTGACCACAAAGTTCGAAGCTTTCATGATGCATTCTTCAGCTATAATCAGATTCTATTGCATCTTAAAGATTAAGAGAAGACTGCTTTCATCATGGAGCATGAAATCTTTTGCTTCAAGGTCATGCCGTTTGGGTTAAAGAATGCTAGTGCAACCTATCAGAGACTCATCAACATGATGTTCGAGGAAAAATTAGTAAGAATATGAAAGTTTAAATTGATGATATGCTAGTAAAATCTTAGTAGGCTCATCTTCATATGTACATTTACAAGAATGCTTTGATGTGTTGAGGAAGTATAACATAAGGTTAAACCCAAATAAGTGTACTTTTGGGGTCGCGAGCAAAATATTCCTTGGATATCCTATAACAAAGCAGGGGATCAAGGTGAGTCTAAATTAAATAAAAGCTTTCCAACTAATGCCATCACCATGGAGCAAGCAAGAAATTTAAAAGTTGAACGAGCGAGTCGTAGCTATCAGCTGGTTCATAGCTCACTCATCGGACAAGTATTTGCTATTCTTTTAGTTGCTGAAGAAGAACACAAAGTTTGAATGGAGCGACTGCTACGAGCAAGCCTTCTAAGACTTGAAAGAATAACTTTCTACTCTGCCTATCTTGTCAAAACTAAAAGATGGAGAACCTTAGTATCTCTACTTGGTAGTTTTAGAAACAATAGTTAGTTCTGCACTAGTCAGGAAGGAATACTCGATTCAAAAGCTGGTTTCCTTCATGAGCCATACCCTACTTAATGTGGAAACAAGGTACTCCATTATAGAAAAACTAGCACTCAAACTTGTCATAACTGTTTGCAAACTACAACTATACTTTCAAGGCCATAGAATCATAGTACTCTCGTCATACCCAATGCAAGCCATTTTGTGCGAGCCAAATGTTTCAGAGAGATTGACAAAATGGGCTGTCGAACACACTGAGTTTGATATTGATTACAAGCTTTGAATTACGTTAAAGGCATAAGTGTTGGCTAATTTTATTATGGAGCTGACATATGAGCCTGAGGATGAGGAGCCAAAAGTATGGACTATATAAGTGGATGGTGCATAC
This sequence comes from Artocarpus hirsutus, assembly GCA_946598075.1. NCBI lineage: Eukaryota > Viridiplantae > Streptophyta > Magnoliopsida > Rosales > Moraceae > Artocarpus > Artocarpus hirsutus. The sequence goes on along the minus strand of CAMOHE010029706.1, from coordinate 39,343 downwards.
AACGAAAAAGGTTCTATGGTTAGAGTCCTACTAAGATCACCAACAGGAGAGGAAATTGAGCAAAACTTTAAGTTGGGTTTTAGAGTAACCAATAAGGAGGCAGAGTATGAAGCCATGATCACCAGCCTAAGATTAGCCAAGGCACTTGGGGCTACCAAGCTTATAATAGAAAGCAACTCAACCTTGGTCGCTAACCAAGTTGTTGGAAACGTACGAGGGTCGATATGAGAAGATGATCTCTTACTTGGAGATTGTAAACAAGCTAAAGCATCACTTCAACCGGTTCGAAGTAAGACACATATCTCGCAAGTCAAACTCAAGAGTAGATGTGCATGTTGAAATAAAAGAAGAAAAAAAATTCATTCTACTAGAATACATCAAGTGGCCTAACATTAAAACTATAGAAGAGATAAACTATGTCAATCCCAAGGGTGACTGGAGGACCCTAATCGAAATATACAAAAGCAATGGATGGCTCATAAAAGACAAACAAGTAGAAGGAAAATCAAGACTCAAGCAGCAAGGTACTGCTTAATAAATGGGAAGCTTTACAAACGGTTGATTGTAGGTCCTTACCTTCGATGCCTAGGAAAAGACAAAACTAAGTGAGTGATTTGAGAAATTTATGGCGCTCATGCGGCAATCATTCAGGAAGACAATTTTTGTGCAACAAGATTAAAAGGCAAGGTTATTATTGGCCCACCATACAAAGTGACTCAGAAGATCTTGCGAGAAAATGTGATAGTTTTTAGAGACACGCACCAGTAATCCACCAGCCCGTTGAAGAACTATCATTGATTAGTTCACCATACTTGTTCACGAAATATTTAATGGACATGGTTAGACCATTTCTGCCAACCCCTGGGCTGGTAAAATAACTTTTTATTTTTATAGATTACTTCTCTAAATGGGTTGAAGCTGAAGCCTTTGTAGATATTAAAGAACATGATGTTGAAATATTTCTTTAGAGAAATATCATCTGTTGATTTGGAGTGCCTTAGGAGATTGTCACTGATTATGGCTCCCAGTTCATCTCCACCTCTTTCAAGAAATTCTACTAAGATTGGGCTTCTCGACGCCTAGGTATCAATACAGAAACAGATAGGATAAAGCAACAAAAAAAAAAACGATCATAAGAAATTTGAAGAAAAAGCTAGAAGCAAGGATGGGTTGTTAAGTCGAAGAACTCCTAATGCTATTATAGGCCTATCGAACGACTCTAAGGAGCGCAACTAGTTAATCCCTATTTTTTTCTCTCTTATGGCATAGAAGCAGTGATCCCAACCAAAGTAGTCACTGAGACCTTCGGATTGACTACTCCTTTCTGAATGAAATGACGAATGATGAAATGATGAGAGATATCTTAGATATGGTCGATGAAAAGAGGGAAAACATTCTATTTCACCTTGGTCGATATCAATAAATAGCTACGAGGTACTACAATTTCAAGGTGAAAATCAAAAGATTTCTAGTGGGAGAGCTTGTGTTGTGCAAAGTTTTCCAAAATACAAGAGAAGCAAACATTAAGAAGTTAGCTACTATCTAGGAAGGCCCATATCAAATCCGAGAAGTATGTGGCGACATTTACAAGCTAAAGAAAGTCAATGGTTCCACCATTAGTAAGAGTTAGAATGCTTATCATTTGAGAAAGTATTATACTTAGTCTTGCCTTAATAGTTAGAATTGAACAATTTTCTTTTAATTTTTCAATTTTCTTATTAGATCGTTTAACTCGTTTTGTGGTAGGTTGTCTATCGACATAATTCTTGAGCATCAGTCGAACAGTCACTTTAATAATGGTTGTAAAGAACTTAGGCATGCAAAAGTGTACTACATCTAGTTTATCTCTACACTATGACATGTAGGTAGCTTGTGAGCTATAAATGGGTAAAACAGTGTTATCATTATAACAACCATTTTGCTTAATGCATTATAATCTCTAATCTCACAAATGCTGGATTTGATCAACTCATCTAGTGTTCAATTCAACTTATCATCTTTATGGCCTTGCCATTTTCATGGCCTTTAGTCTCGCCAACCTTGGATTTGATTAACTCATCAAGCATTCAATTCAACTTGTCATCTTTATGTCCTTGCCATTTTCACGACCTCTAATCTCACCATTGTTGGATTCGACCAACTCATCCAGTGTTTGATTCAACTTGCCATCTTTATAGCCTTGCCATTTTCATGGCTTCAAATCTTACTAACACTTGAATCAATCAACTTATCTAGTGCTCGATTCGATTTGCCATTTTTATGGCTTAGCTATAATTATTCTTTAATCATAGCAGCATTGGATTTAATCAACTCACCAAGTGCTGGATTCGATTTACTATATTTCAAACATTGAGATCAATTTATTTATCCAATGTTCAATTCTATTCAACATATCTATAGTGCGATATCTCATCAATACTAGAATTTATCTTGAAGATGATACTTCACCTTGGATAATTGATTCAGGGGCAACTAACTATGTTTGTTCTTCTTTGCAGATGCTTAGTTCTTCAAGGGAGCTTGCTGATGGGGAACAAATGATAAGAGTAGGAACGGGAAAGGTTGTTTAGGCAAGAGTAATGGGAGTTGTTAAACTTTATATTAGAAATAAGTTCTTAATTTTGGACAATGTTTATTACATTCCTAGTTTTCGTAGAAATTTGATTTCTGTTTCCAGGTTGTTTGAACAAATATTTAATGTTTCTTTTCAAAATAATTATGTTAATATTTCTAGAAATAGTTTGGATATTTGTTCTACATATCTGGAAAATAGGCTTTACACCTTAAGGCGTAATGAAAAATCATTGCTCAATACCAAAATATTCAAAGTTAAATAACCAAAACCCAATAAGTAAAAGATTTCTTCTAATAATGAAACATACCTATGGCACCTTAAATTTGGTCATGTTAAGCTTGACAGAATTAACAGACTAGTAAAGGATGGTCTTTTAAAAGAACTAAAAGTTTGTTCTCTACCAATTTGTGAATCTTGTCTTCAAGGTAAAATGACTAAAAGGCTTTTCTCTACAAAAAGTGAAAGGGCAAAGAACTACTTAAGCTAATACATTCGGACGTTTGTGTTCCATTGAATGTACAAGCACGTGGTGGTTACGAATATTTCATCACATGTATTGACGATTATTTGAGGTATGGATACATGTACCTAATGTAAAGGAAATCTGAAACTTTTGGAAAGTTCAAAGAATTCTAAGCAGAAGTTGAAAAGCAATTAGGAAACACAGTGAAGATTCTTCGATCTGATCGAGGAAGGGAATACCTTGATATTGAATTTAAGGACTATATGATAGAACATGGTATTCTATCACAACTCACTGCACCAGGAACACCATAACAAAATGGTGTTGTAGAGAGAAGAAATCAGACGTTGCTTGATATGGTGTGACCCATGCTCAGCTACTCATAATAACCCACTTCATTTTGAGTATATGCACTACAAACTGTGGTATATTTTCTAAACATAGTTTCATCTATGTCTATTCTAAAAATACCTTTAGAGTTATGGAATGGTTACAAACCTAGTATGCGACATATCCGTATATAGGGGTGTCCAACACATATGTTGAAAGGAAAGATTAGGAAGCTAGAACCACGTTCTAAAGTATGCTTGTTTTTGGGATACCCAAATGGACCAAGGGGAGGTTTGTTTTATAGTCCATAAGAAAAGAAGGTATTTGTATCGACAAATGCCACTTTTCTTGAGAATGATTATATGACAAACTATAAACCTCGTAGCAAAGTTGTACTTGAAGAGTTACTTTCTGATCATATCAGACCACAACTGACAACCGTTGTCGAAGGACAAAATGAGGAGACCACATCTCCATATCAGAATGTCATACCACCTCGACGTAGTGGGAGGGTTGTGAGACCACCTATTCCCTATAAGGAAATCAGAGAAGTACATGTTGCTATCTTTGATAATGGTGAGGATGATCCATTGACGTATCGTCATGTAATGGAAGATTCTAAAATGGAGAAATGGCTGGAGGCTATGAACCTTGAAATGGAGTTCACATACTCCAATTCAGTTTGGGAACTTTTAGATCTAACTAAAGGGATAAAACCCATAAGGTGCAAATGGATTTACAAAAAGAAAAGAGGAGTGGATGGGAAAGTTCAAACTTTCAAAGCGAAGCTTGTGGCAAAGGGTTATACCCAAAAGGAGGGAGTTGACTATGAAGAAACTTTCTCACCCGTAGCTATGCTTAAATCCATTCAAATTCTTTTATCCATTGCTGCATGTCTTGATTATGAGATATGGCAAACGGATGTCAAGACTGCCTTTTTGAATGGCTATCTTGAGGAAAGCATCTATATGGTGCAATGCTTATAGTCAAAGGTCAAGAGCAAAAAGTTTTCAAGTTGCAAAGGTCCATCTATGGACTCAAGCAAGCTTCAAGATCTTGGAACTTGAGATTTGATGAGGTGATCAAATCTTATGGTTTCGATTAAAATATTGATAAACCTTGTGTATACAAGTACATCAAAGATAAGAAGGTAGTCTTCTTTGTTCTTTATGTAAATGATATCCTACTTATTGGGAATGATGTAGGGATATTATCTAATGTAAAGAAATGGGTCGCCAACCGATTCCAAATAAAAGATTTAGAAGAGGCAAGTTATGTTCTTGGAATCCAACTCATAAGAGATGGCAAGAACAAACTGTTGGGCTATCTCAGGCATCATATATCGATAAGGTGCTTATCAGATTTTCAATGCAAAACTCTAAAAAAGATAATTTACCTAGACATCATGGTGTTTATCTTTCAAAAGAGCAATGTCCTAAGATACCTAAAGAGGAAGAATACATAAGACAAGTACCCTATGCATCTGTAGTGGGAAGTCTAAAGTATGCCATGTTGTGTACAAGACCTGACATTTGCTATACGGTGAGTATAGTTAGTCGGTATCAATCCAACCCAAGATTGGATCATTAGGTAGCAATTAAACATATTCTCAAGTATCTCAGGAGAACGAGAAACTATATGCTAGTATATTCTGGTGAGAATTTGATTCCCACTAGACACACCGTTTTTGATTTTTCAATCAGACAAAGACACATATAAATCTACATCTAGATCTGTGTTTACTTTTGGTGATGGAGCCATAGTTTAGAGAAGCATCAAACAATCTTGTATTGCTGATTCAACTATGGAAGCTAAATATATGGCTACTTATAAAGCAGCTAAAGAAGCTGTTTGACTCCGTATGTTCTTCAATGATCTGAAAGTTGTTCCAGGCATGGATAAACCACTCACACTGTATTGTGATAATAGTGGTGCAGTGGCAAATTCAAAAGAACCCAAAAGCCACAAAAGAGGAAAGCATATAGAGCGAAAATATCATTCGATTAGAGAAATAGTACATCAAGATGATGTGAAAGTTGTGAAGATAGCATCGGATAAAAACATTATTGACCTGTTTACCCAGACACTACCTACAAAGAGCTTCGAGGGACACTTAGAACGCTTAGGTCTTAGAGACATGTCTCACCTGCTTTAGGGCAAGTGGGAGATTATCAGGTTTAGTGCCCTAAAAGCTATGACATTATACATATTATTAATAAATAAATAAAGTGACATTTATAATTATTTTGGATGCTTATATGTATTATAAATACATTTATAAACATCTAAAAAAATTCCATGATTATTTATGTAACTATAAATTTAGCATAAAAGTGTTATATGCTTAGATATAAAATTTATAGATAATAATCTAAATAGTCCGTAATAATTAATTAAAGTCTAGGATCTTTAATTAAATATTACAAGTATGGTCCAATCTTATGTAGAATGAAATGGTCTTATTCGGGCTATTAATATAGAGACATTGGATTAGAAGTACTTTATATAATAAGATTATATAGAACTAAACCAGACAAATTATGAATCTCTAATAATCATCCGTTAGATACAGTATTCAAATTTATCACTATGATGATCATATATTTGACAGTCTTAATCCTAAGTATTTATTAGACTCCTGTTTATGACATTATGTTTTTAGACTTGCATTGTAAGATTTGTATAAATACAGATTATAACTTAGCATCTTAGAAACATAATGTAATAAATAGCTAGGAATAATATTATACAAATATGGAATCCATTCCTTCCTTATGGAAGTTAGAAAAATAGTTCTCTTGAGTGATAATTCAAGGTTTGAATAGTAGACCGCTTGTTCATAATAAGATTATGAATTAACTGTTTATTAAAGAATTATTGAAACTCAAGAATAAAGATATAATAAGAGAGGTGAACAGAAATTGAACCTACCTCTTATTATGAACTATTTATGAAGGACTGATTTATATATAATGATTATATCAATAGATTACTCGTTAATTTTCTTTGAGTAATTTCACTATAATCTCAAGAGTTCTAGAGTTTGGGTTATAGGTCCATGGTCCCCAATGTCACCTCTGTAACGCTATATTGGATTTAATGCATAGAATGAATTATACATATTTAGTTCAAAATAATTGAATTTTGAATTAATTATTTCACACTTGAATTATTAATATGACATAGAAAAATATTTATTGTGACACATAATATAATATAATAAATGTTGTTACAATTTAACTAAGCATTAATTAATTAATTAATTAATTATATTTAACTAATGAGATTAGTTAAATATACTTTTAAAATTAATTAATTAATAATATTTGAATAATAAAATTATTTAAATATAATCTTAATTTTGTGTGTGACACATGTGTGGTAGGACCGCCTTTTTATCTTTTCCTATTTGAACACAAAATTAAATAATCAATTGATTAATTTAAAAATCTAATTTTAAATAAATATGATTTATTTTTTTAATTTAGATATATTTATATATAGTTTTGAACCAAATATTATAAATATATATAAGTTTTTATTATATATTTATATATATATATGTAAACATAAGCTTTTATGTTTTTTTAAATAAAAAAATTAAAAAAAAAGTTTATGTTTACATAAACAGTAAAAGTATGTTTTATATATATATATATATATATACATACATAATTTAAAGAATCATGATTTGCTTAATAAAAAAAAAAAGGAAGATAAGGATCATATAGATCATATCCCTTTCCCATATATCTGATATGGTGGTTATTTTATATTTAAAGTAAATTAAAATTAATTAAAAAATAACTAATTACTCAGATATAAAAAAGTAGAGATAACAGTTATCTCCACAGATCAATCTTTTTCACATAACTTTTGTAGAATACTCATGAGAAAAAAACTGAGAGTTTTTTCTTTGAAAAAAATCTGTTATCTCATGTGTTGAGTATATAGCAGATTCAAAAAAGTGTGAGGTTAATTCATTCTTGCAGTTTGACACCCACTCATCTTTCGATTGGTGTAGAAGCTTAGCTTGAAAGATCGTGGTATCAAAAAAGAAAGCTAAGATACCTTGATAGTCTTCAAAAGGTTGGTAAAAATTTTTAAAGCTTCCATTATTAATTAAAATTATATAGTTATTCTCGATTAACAAAGTTTTCAGAAAATTTTTGTTTGTCAACGATCCGTTCTTTCTGTTGCTTTTCATAATTTATTGTAATAAAATCATCGACATTGCAAGACTCGTCGGTGATTGTCATAGCATAAGTAAGTCAAACGCCGATTATTAGAACACTGAACAAAAGCAACTGAAATAGAATACTCTTAACCAGGTTAGTTTTCCTATGGGAGGCTCCATTATTGACATTATCAATAGAAACTCATAAAAACCAAATCAAAGCAAAAATTAAATAAATAAATAAATAAATAGATGGAATTTCTCTTTCTCTATGTTTTGTATTCCTAAATCCCCAAGAGAGAGATAAGATGAAGAGAGAAAGAGTTTTAGAGGGAGCAGAAGCAAGCAGAAGTGTGGTTGGCTCCAATGAGGGAAAGAGAGAAGAGAGATAGAGATTGGCTTTCAAACTTAATGGTATTTTAGGTAATTTACCTATTTGTAAACACTAAATTTACATTAATATGCTATTTACTAATCGTTGAAAATTTTTAGTCTATTTATGAAAAATAATTGCAGATTCTCTCCCAAATCACTCTTCCCTTTTCCAGCTTGAAAGGTTAACCAAGGAACATATCTCGACATAAAGGAGAGACGCTTACAATCCAATACAATATACTCACAGTCAATTCATATAAGATAAAGCTTGTCGTGGATATATTGGCTCTTGGCGCCGTTGTCATCGTAGTTGGTGGCTATCTCTTATGGAGTGGGCGAAGAAGAATGAAGAAAAAAAAAATGGCTTTGAAGAAAACAGGTGACTATTAATTGTTTTTAAAAAGGATATGCTATTTTTTTATCATTTTTTATAACTATTATTTATAATAATTTCTGTTGTTTATTCCCACATAGACCTTACGCTACACACAAAGGCAAAAGCCCAAAAAAGTGACACATATTCTCCACAACCTCTTTACACTCGATCAATTTTTTTAACTACGTAGTATTTTAACCTCTACCTCTAATAAAGGGGTTAGTCCTACCTGAATCCCACAAACAAATAAGATTGCTCCTTTTTGATGCTACAATCCCTTTATGCGTTGAGTGGGCCTTTATGGAAATAGCATTATGAAAAGCCCTTTGACCTTGTTAAAAATGTATGAACTTTATGAACGTTTGAGTTGACATGTGAGCTTTAGAATCAATACGTGAGTCACCGTTATCATCACTGAGTCCGACGGTTCATTGTTCATATGGTTGATTTATAAGGTGTTTAGGAAGTATGATCAAAACCATTGTTGTGGTTCAAAACACTATATCATGTGAGAGCTTTACATTGTAACTAACTTTTTTGCTTTTTACTGCAACATATGAGAGCTTTACACTATTTGGTAACTACAACCATGATTCTAACCATAACGGTCAAGCACCCTAAGCATTTTGTTTAGAATCAAGTAAAATTAGACTGCTAGAGTTAGTTTTCTTATTTATTTATTTATTTATTTTTCTTTTTCTTTTTTTAATTTGAGGTGAAAGGATTTAAATTCTTTAACTTTAGGTGAAATTGAGCATAGTTTTAGCTGGACTATACTTGCAATACCTTCTTTAACTTTTGTTACCGAATTTTTTTTTTTTGTATCTTCAATACCTTCTTTAACTTTTGTTACCGAAGTTTTTTTTTGTATCTTTTTTGTTATAGAAAAAGTTTTCTTCTTTATCTTTTCTCTTATGACATCCTTCTCTAAATTCAGAGGATTCAAATTCTTGAACTTTAGGTTAAATCGAGTATAGTTTTAACGCTGAGTTATATTTGCAACCACCTTCTTTAACTTTTGTTACCAAAGTTTTTTTTAATCTTTTTTTGTTATAAAAAAAGTTTTCTACCTTATCATTTCTTTAACTTTAGGTGAAATAAGGTATAATTTTAATACTAGGCTATGCTTGCAACCACCTTCTTTAATCTTTTTTTTTTTTTATAGAAAAAGTTTTCTTCCTTATCTCTTCTCTTATGACAGGCTTTCCATATCCAAATGGAGTTTTGGTGAACGCTGTCACTACCATAGAGAAGAAAAGTCTACAATTAAAGGAGATAGATAATTTCTTTCCACTCGATTCAGAGGGGGGAAAAAACAAACAAACAAAAAAACAAACTTTCTCCTCAACCACCTGTTGGTAATAACAAGAAAGAAGGTCCTTAATTGCCCAAAAAAAAAAAACAACAACAACAAGAAAAAGAAAGAAAGGAACCCAGCTGATAGGCAATTGCGCCTCCTATATATATTACTTTCAACTCAGTTTTGTTGGTAGTGGTAGTGGAGTAGTAACAGAAAAAGAAAGAACTGATGAAACAGAAAAAGAAATAGGTGAAAAAAGAAAGTGGTGTCAAACAAAATTGGTAATGTTTTTAAAATAGATGAAGATGATTCTATTTTAATAAATAAGAATTTTCAAAAAAGATGTTAGTAGTGTTATTAAAATTTTTGTCTTAGTACAAAAACATTTTTAAAAACACTAAAAGGGGCAAACTTTCTTGCTATAATAGGTGATTTTTCTTTCTTTTTTTTTTTTGGTTGCATAAAATTTATACCACTAAAGTTTAAGGGTCAATTTACATACCTATACATTATAGTTTTTATTTTTTTTTAATTTTTCCATCTGTTTTTAGAAATTACAATGTTATCATTTGAATTTGAAAAATCTGTTTTAATTTTGTCCGGTGTAAACTTTTTTAACTGAAACAACATAAAGATACGATAAATATGCCCTTAATTAAACCTAATTTGTTTATGAAAATATATGTGTATTCTTGGTAAAAACTTTTTAAAAAATATTTCAAAATTTAAAAAGTCATAATACTTGAGATCGTCTTTTTAAATTTGATTTTTTAAAGATTTTTTTAAGTCTTTAATATATGAAAGAATTTTCACAACTATTTAAAAGTAGTTATATTATTTTGTCTAATTTTTTCTATTCATAGGAATGAAACTGAATAAATTTTTAAAATTTAAAGGATACTTTTGTAATTTTTAAAAACAAATAGACAAATTCAAAAATAGTTAAAGCTAAGAAATACATTTATGTAATTTACCCTAAGGTTAAATAGGACTCGTTGCTAAATCTATCCTTTGAACTTGAAATTAGGATGCAACTTGGGGTGATACCACAATTTGCATATGGAACATGATTGTTGCATTAAATCACAAATCATTAATCATCCAGAACAAACAAAAAGAAAATGACTATTTATAAAGTATGGGATCTTGGTCTCACGAATTCGTACCATTTCTTAACATTTGTAACAAACTGTCATGCTTATCATTTTTCTTCTTATCCTAAAATATTTGAACACCATAATCCTCTTCTTGAGTTTTCCACGAATGATTTTTGTATTGGATTATTATATCACTATTTTGTCCTTTTTTTTGGGTGAAGGAATAACAAAAAGCTATTTAGCACCCAATAAGAAATAAATAATACTGGTTCCTATGTTGGTTGACATCTTTTAAATGTTGCTGAAGATTGCTAATTTGATATAGACACAATAATCTTAATTAGAGTTCTTAATGGATTAGCAAGCAACAATGAGCATAAAAAATTAATGCATGAATTTTGTTTGTCCTAAATAGATGGTGAGTTATTTTTAATATAACTTCCTTTTTAAAAAAAATAATAACTAAGTGCCTATTGGATTGCTTGGTCCAAACTGATCAGTTTGGTTAAAACTGAGAACTCATATTTGGCCTACCCTAGGTCCAAACCTAGCAAGAGCCCAACGGTTATCTTCTCCATTCTAACCTCTTCCCTTCTCATCAGTTCACTGCCTTCATTCATCTTCTTACTTTTAACCCTAGCGATCATCTTCAGTTCACCATTCTCTTCTCTTCTCAGTTCAGCATGTCCATCTTCTCGCTTCTAACCCTAGCAATCGTCTTCTTGGTTCCCCATTCTTGCCTCTTCTCAATTCAACACCTCCATCCTCTCTTCACAGTTCTAACCCTAAGATTCATCTCTCCACATAAATCGATCTCCATCTTCTCTCCGTTCATCTACTTCAAAGAGAAGAAATGTCCCTCATGATAAAATGCATTTGGTATTGCTATTGTAACCCTATTATTTCCCCATTCTTTAGTTCACCCTTCTTTGAGTTCTACCATTTTCTCTGATTTTTTTGGTTGATCTTCTCTAAAGAGAGAAACCCCTCTTTGAGTTTTACCCCTTTCACTAATTTTTTGGGTTCATCTTGTCCAAAGACAAAAATTACTCTCTAAGTTTTACCCTTCATCTCTTATTTATTTCGTCCACAACACAACGCCCGTTTTACGGCCTCGTCCTCAAGCGTCCAAAACTGTTTCTCCTTCGTTACTGGAACCCTCAGCATGTAAATGCCGACCCAAAAAAACCTCTAGTGGCCCTCCAAAGCAACATTTTAAGCTGAGAAAAATCTCCTTCTTATTACGGCAAAAGAAAACCCTCTATTGGCGAAAAAACACTAACACTAATTTTGGGATGGTAAAGGAGTCCTCCCTCTCCTCCACTGGTTCAAATTTGGTACTTTTCATTTTTAAAGCAATGAATTTTTTATTTCTCTACCTAGCTCTTGTTGTTATTGATGTTTTCAATGTTCCTACAGTCAATTTTTTGATTTGTTGTTTTGATATGCTCATTGTGTTTTCAATGTATCGTATCATTTCTGCTCATTTTGATGATTTGTAAACATTGCTATTTTGAAACCATTTGTTGTCATCTCTGCTCATTTTGATGATCACTGTACATTATCGATTTGTTGCCATGAGGCCTTGTTTCTGCATATTTTCTTGATCTGTCGAGTGTGTATTTGATTTCTTGTTTTGATCTGCTCATTATGTTTTCAATGTATAATCTCATTTCTGCTCATTTTGATGATCTGTGAACATTGCCATTTTGTTGCCATTTGTTGTTATTTCTGCTCATTTTGGTAATCTCTAAACATTATCATTTTGTTGCCATTAGGACTCATTTCTGCTCATTTTTTTGATCCGTCGAGTGTGTTTTTTTTGTTGACATTGGCCTCATTTTTGCTTATTTTCTTGATCCGTCGAGTGTGTATTTGATTTCCTATTTTGATATGCTCATTGTGTTTTCAATGTATTGTCTTGTTTCTGCACATTTTGATGATCTGTGAACATTGCCATTTTATTGTCATTTGTTATTGTTTCTGCTCATTTTGGTGATCTCTAAACATCATCATTTTGTTGCCATTAGCCCTCATTTCTACTCATTTTTTTGATCCATCGAGTGTGTTGTTTTGTTGACACTAGGCCTCGCTTCCGCTTATGTGCAAATCTTTTTAATTGTTATATATCCTTACTCCTTATGTACAAACCAATTATTATACATGCAATTGCTTCACATTAATAAAGTAACGTGCTAGGATTAATTAAGTACCTTTATCATTCGATATAATTAAGTGCTAGCTAGGCATGTTCTCAAGTTCATCAACCTCCTCTTGGAGCTCCTTTGGCTAGAAGAGTTTGTGGATTGGTTGTTTCATATGGCATACAAAGTGAAACTTGTTTTACAACGTTTTTCATGTTTAGACAATTGCCAATATAAATGTCAATGTTAATGCTATATTTGCTACCAAAAAGTGTGAGAATAACATATTTGATGCATTATTTTATTTTTTCTCTATGCATAATGCTATTTGAAATAGCATATTTGTCTTTATATCATAATTATTATAGCTTAAAACTTGTGAGAATATATTATTAATATTAAAATAATTAAAAAGTAAGAATGTTATAATTATTAAAGCAAGAAAATTAATCTATCAATCTTAGAATAAAATGTCAAATTTATTTTTTCTTTTTTATAATATTTTAATTGGCTTGGGACCATTAGTGTGTGCCTAACTTTGTTATGAGAGGAGGAATGCAAGATTTTTTCTTCTCCATTCACCTTTCAAGTTCAAATCTTTGAACACTTCTCTTTTCCTTCTCCTTTCTTGTTTATCTGACTTATATTTTTCTAAATATACTGTCTTTGCTTGCTGACCTAGACATCTTTGTTAACTTTTTTTTACGCATCCGTTCTAGTCTGCTTCTCATCTCTCCTTACCATATGTATCCACTTTCTTTTTTTTTTTTCCCTAAAACATTCTCACTCCACTCTCTAAAAAAGAAACAGTGAAAAAACTCTCTACTCACACTCCTTTTTGTCTCAACTTATTTTCTTTTTAAGAAATTACTGTGACTAATATCTTTTATCAAAACTTTAAGAAATAAGTAACATGTTTTAAATATTTGAAATGAATAGAGTGTAAATAATTTATTTACTCTCGTATGACAACTTAAATATGCTATTTTATTAATAATAATTATTTTTAAAATACGTTATTTATTTAAAAAAATTGAAAACGATGATATTCGTCTCTTTCCCCCTTTTCTTTTTATGACTTTTCTGTTTCAACTCCATTGACCTATCCAAGTTCAAATCTTTGAACGCTTATCGTCCTTTCTGTCTTTCTCTTCTTTGCGTCTCTTATTATTATTTTTTTTAATGTCCTCACTGCTGAATTTGCTAACCTTAGATCTCTTCAACCGTTACCACTCATCCTCTCTTATTCAGCTTTTCAACTCTCCGCACCCTATTTCTTCACTTTCTCTTTCATTACATTCTCTCTCCTCTCTTAAAAAAAGCAAAGATAAAAGTTTCTCCCTCATCTCTGGTTTTTGTTGCTCCTTATTTTCTTTTTTAATTATCAGTCTAACGAAAGCTCTTACTATTTTGGATGTAATTACATAAATTATTTATTGTTTTGGTTTCATATTAAGTGCTTGAGAATAGTTTTATTGTATTGAATAAAAAAGTTGAGTTGCAACATTATTTATTTGATATCAACCTTAATAATTTTATCTAGAAATTTTTCTTTTAACTTTAGAAAGGATCAAAATTGGAGCTCTTTAAAGAATTCTAAATCCCCCACCGCAGCTCTAGTCCCTTCTAGCTGCTAATAAACAACATTTAATTACTAAAATTAAATATCAAAAATTGTTACCCTGCTTGTTTTTGTTCAAAAAATTTTTAAAAATATTTTCGTATGTTTTTTGAAACAAAAATTTTAAAAATATTTTTAACAGAATTATCAAAATATTTTTATTTTTTAAAACAAAAATATTTTTACTTATTTTATAAATAATACTAAATCTTCAACAAGTTAATCTGCGTGAATATGTATATGAATTAGCCTTAGTAGACAACTTTGAATAATTGTCAACCTTTACGTCAAGACAGTAATTACATAAGACCCAAAAACCAAAACTTCACGTCCACTGGATACCTTTCCAAAGTGGCAGCCCAACTTGCATGGTGGTAATAGACACTTATTTGAGAAAACGTTATGGCCTTGTTTGATGATCTAATTGGAGCATATTATTTTACGATATAAACTTTCACATATTACAGCACTCTCATGTACTACAGCATTTTGTTTCTAATTATATTCCTAACCTCTATAGGAAATTTCTGTTAGTCTCTCTTCAATTTTTTTGCCCGCAAGTTATTTATGTGCAAAAAAGACATGTCATAAAAATAGGAATTATGTCTCAACACTGAACCAACCCCTGGTAGCCTTAAGGGCAAAGTTAATTATCATATCTTTATTAATTTTTTTAATATATACAGCTGCATCTATTTTTTCTTTTGTGCATTGTTTCTTTATTTTCAGAGGCCTTTAATTTCTTTTTTGCGTTGTCTTTTTTTTTTTTTTTTGTCTTCAGTATTTTTCTTCTTCTTCCTTTTTTTGAAAAAAAAATCCTTTATCTTCCTTAAAGATTAGTGAAAGAGAATTTGAAATATATAAATTATAACATTCATCCAAAATTAAGTTGTGCTATTAATATAAATTATACTCTTAAGTCTTTTCTCTTTTTTTTTCCCTCTTCCTAAAGGAAAAAAAAAAAACTAATATACAAGGTTCATTATGGTACAACTATTAACCCTAGAAACGAAAAAAATAATTTTTTTATAAATATTTCATAGATAATAGAAGAAGCTAGTTTAATATTATAGCATTAAGAAGTATCTAATTATAAGAAAGAATTAACGATGTCATACAACGTTGTGCATACATAAGTAGGATAGAAGAAAACATTTTGACATCATAGCGCTGAAATAAAATCTCCATTATATACGTACTCATTGAGTGGTACATGCCAAGGCACATTACATCAACTAGTTATGTAACGCACCAAGTTCTAGGAAATGACGTAGCGGATTAATTAAATTAATTAAACAGATATTTTTAACAAACTCACCAATTAATTTTTCGGGTTATGTATAAAAATGTGATAAATTTAAAACTTTTTAGATGTTTACCATTGATTAAATCCTAATAGATAATTTCATAAAATTACCTCTAAATTAATTTAAATTAAAATATAAATAATAGCAAGAGCGGGTCGGACCACACTTGGCCCACATTGGGCACACATACATAGTACCGACATATACAAGATACAAACCACAATCCAAAATAAAATAAATAACATCCAAATATTACATGCCTTAATTAAACAAATAGATAAATAAATCAAACTCCTACCGTCGCAAGTGCAATCATCGACATCTTAATCAGCAGTATATTACAAACCACCATTTCAGTCTAATGACCATCTAATATCAGGTTTACCATTTTACCTTGTGCAAAGCCATCAAAAATCACCACCGTAGTGGCCCAATTGGGTTTCGGGACCTGCTTCTAAAATCGCTCTCTACACAACCCGATCTCTGTGTGTGGTGTCATGCACTAATATCTCATTTTGAATGGAGTTTTTGACTCGTTCGATACTAATTATTGTGGTGCTTATACCATTATTAGAGTCTCGTGTTACTGAGTTTCCTTATTTACATTTATTATGAACTTTCTATTACTCAATAGTTTCTAAAATAATTGAGTAAATTCACCAAATCAGTTCTTAAAACATTTCCAACAAAAAATACTTTGTGGCCAAAAACCGCTTTTTAAAAAAATCATGGCTAACAAAACAGAGGGTCTAGAGTCCTACATAGTTATTCAGCACTCTAGCACTAACTCTATTGCCTCGGTTCGCTATATGTTAGCTCCTCAAAACTACGAACACCTTTAGACGTAGACTAGATTCCGTAATATCTAATTTAGAATCTTCTATATTAGTTTGTTGTTTGATGGTGGCTTAGTATGCCTTCAAAGTCTATATAATCATGTCACAAAAATTAAAATCCTTTTTGTTATTAAACAATAAAAATCAATGAAAAACTACCATTTTTATGCAGCTCGGTCAATCTGCCGAACACATAGATCCGGCCTACCAAACTGTAATGTTCGGCCTGTTGATTAGTTGAGTCTGGCTTGTCGAACTACTTGAATCCGGTATGCCAAAGCATGAGTTCGGCCTGCCAATTTGTTGAAATCTGAAAAATTCTAGACTTTGAGTCTCAGCCAACCCGAGCTCAAAGCTCATTCTAACCTATTCTTTTACAATTTCAAAGCATAAGGTAACATTTAGAAGGAGTAGAATAGTATTCTAGAACTCATTTAAGCATTTTCCTCTTAAATTTTTATGCATTTGCAAATTTATTTCAAAAATTTGAAAAAAAAGTAAGAACAGGATTAATTTGGTCCTAGCTAAATTAAAATTCAAATTTGTGTTAGTTGAACTCAGATTATAAATGCTTTAAGAGCCACTAACATGCATGCATGTCTCAATAATTTCATAAAAAATTCAGGTTAATTTCAAAGAAACAAAACAATAAATTCCAAAGGAAATTTGGATAAGGAGAGAACGAGTAAAACTTAGACTTTTGGTTAAAGACCCTACCTCAATTCAGTGAGAAAATTGATACTTAAGTTTAACCCGAATTGGTGCTTGGCTAGAATGAGCTTTACTGCTCATTCTTGAGCTCTTGGAGTAGAAAAAATTTGAAAGAGAAAAGAGAAAATGTGAGAGAGAGAGAGAAAGACAGAGACATGGTGAAAAAGAAGAGAGAGAGCAGAGTGATAATGGGTGCAGTGGCATCTTTTTAAAATTGAGTGTAGAAATGGCTTTCAAAAGAGAGACCATGTCCGACACATATTTTTTGGGGGGGAGTTTACACATGAAAATGAAAGAGTGTAAAGGGGGACCTGTTGGGAATGTTACAATTTGCTTTGTTCAAAAATTAAATTTGTTTAAAATAAATTAAAAGTAAATATCAAATTGTTTTAAAATAAGTTCACAAAATGCTAAAAACCTTTTATAGTAAATCCATTTATCAAATTGTTTCAAATCTAAAATTAAGATAACTAACAAATAATTAAAAGTAAAATCAATTAGTAAAATACCACAAAATGATTAAATTATTCTCAATTAGAAATTAGGTATACTAATTACCAGATTACATACTAATCTCATTTAATTAAATTTTTGCACAATATAGTTCTCCCTTAAAGGAATTTCATCCTCAAAATTAGGAATCCTCTCAAAAACAAAATAAACATGGGTACAATTCTCACATCATCGATTCCAATTCCCAAGTTGCCTTATCAACTCTAAAGTGCTACTGCAAGACCTTCACTAAGGATATGTCTTGACGTCGTAAACTTATTACCTTCCAATCATTGATCTAAACCGACACCTCGTCGTAGGTCGCGTCTTCCTATATTGAAATATCATAGAATGAGACAACCTTGCTTACTTCAGTAGGCATTTATGAAGCATCGACACCTGGAACACATTGTAAACATGAGAAAGTTTGGGAGGAAGATTAAGTCGGTAAGCAACTACACTGACGCGATGAGTAATCTCAAATGGTCCTACATACCTCAGCGTAAGTTTCGCACTCACATTGAAATGCAAAATTCCTTTGCGAGGTGAAACCTTCAAGAGAACAAAATCACCTACTTTGAATTCCAGAGGTTGGCGTCTCTTGTTAGCGTAACTCTTTTGTCAGCTTTAGGCAGCTTTTAATCAATCACAAATCACGACGATCTTCTCATTGCTCTCACAAATCTCATCAAGTCCAATAACAATCCTATCTTTCGGTTCTAACCAACAAACTTGTGATGTACACAGTCTTCCATCAAGTGCCTCGAACGGTGCCATATCGATACTTGCTTGGTAACTATTATTATACACGAATTCTGCCAGATGTAGGTTCCCCTTCCAATTTCCATCAAAGTCCAATATACAAGCATGTAACATGTCCTCAAGGATCTATATAGCTTGCTTGGACTATCCATCAGTCTGTAGATGAAAAGCGCCGTTGAAATTCAAATCCGTGTTAGCGTTTCTTGGAAACTTTTCCAATATTTGGTGTTAAATTATGTATCTCTATCAAAACTAATTGACAATGGAACTACATGTAGTCTTATTATATGCTCGAGATATAACTCTCCAAGAACTCTCCTCAAACACATCGACCTAAAGAGTATGAAATGTGCTGATTTTGTCAATCTATCGACAATGATCTAAATTGCATCATGTTTCCACCCCATTCTTGCCAAATCGATGAGGAAATCCATTGTAATGTGCTCCCACTTCTACCCTAGAATAGGAAGCAATGTCTAACAAGCTTCTGATATTCAGCTTTCACCTAAAGACAAGTCACTTACTTGGTGACATATTCCAAAACATTCTTTCTCATACCTCTCTACCAGTATTGTCTCTTCAGATCGCGATACATCTTCGCGCTTCCATGATGAATAGCGAAGTAGATTTGTGTGCTTCGTTCACATAACATTTCTTATTTCTTCTATTGCAGGTACTGCTGAACATTTCCTAAAGTACAAAGATCTATCTGTATGTATTTCCCATATTTTAAGCTGTTCTCCCATTTGTATCTGTGTCCATATCCCCTGATTCTGCTGATTCTGCCATTGATTTTGCTTCACCATTTGGACAAGTGTTGGGGTAGATTCTATATGGTATACCAAAGCTTGGTTGCAATCTTCGAAATACTGCAGCCTATACTCACTTACCATAGCATCTCTTTTCTAATCTTCAAACACCAACCAAGTGAGAATTCCAAAAGATTTCCTATTAAGCACATCTGTAACTACATTGGCTTTTCCTAGATGATACTACAATGTGAAGTCGTAGTCTTCCATAAATTCTATCCATCTCCGTTGCCTCAAATTTTGGTCCTTCTGAGTGAACAAGTACTTTAGACTCATGTGATCTGAGAAAATCTAAAGTATCACTCTATACCAATAACATCTCCAAATCTTTAACACATAAATTATTGCTGCGAGTTTTAAATCATGAGTAGGATAATTCTACTTGTGAGGTTTCAACTCTCATGATCCATATGCCATAACTCCTCTATATTGCATCAACATGCATCCAAGCCTGCATCCTGACGCATAAGTGTAGACTTTATAAGGCTTGTCACTGCTTGGTATGATTAGTACTAGATTGGTGGTCAGTCGGTTCTTTAGCTCTTAGAAAGCATACTTGTATTCTACATCCCATTTAAACTGGACATCTTTCTTAATAAATCGTGTCAATGGAGTTGCTATCTTCGAGAAATCTTACACGAACTTTCTATTGTATCCTGCGAGTCCTAAGAAGCTACGGATTTCAGCCAAGTTCCTTAGTCATTCCCATTGCACCATTGTTTCTATTTTGGAAGCATCCACTAAAATACCTTGATTAGAGATGATGTGTCCTAGAAACTTGATCTCGATCAACCAAAACTTGCACTTCTCCTTTTTAGCGTTGATGTTCTTGTAAATTCTAAAGTACAATCCTTAAATGCTATTCATGCTCCTCCCAAGTCTTAGAATAGATTAGTATGTCATTAATAAACACAATCACAAACTGATCTACATAAGATATAAAAATCTGATTCATAAAATCCATGAAAGTCGCAGAGGCATTTGTCAATCTAAATGGCATCACTAGAAACTCAAAGTGTCTATACTGGGTCTTAAAGGTTGTCTTTGGAATATCCTTTTCCTTGATTCTAAGTTGATGGTATCCCAAACGCAAGTCTATCTTTGAAAAATAACAAGAACGTCCTAACTGATCGAATAGCTCATTGATTCTTAGCAGTAGATACTTGTTCTTCACTGTGACCTGATTCAACTGTTGATAGTCAATGCACAACCTCAAAGTACCGTCATGTTTCTTAGAGAATAGAATAGGCACACCCCACTGTGACGTACTATTCTGGATGTATCCTTTATCTAAAGTTTCTAAAGTTGCTTCTTCTGATCCTTCATCTTTACTAGTGCCATTTGGTATGGTGCTTTAGAATTTGGAGTGGTTCCAGGGAGTAACTCGATACTAAACTCAATCTCTCGGTGTGGTGGTAATCCTGGTAACTCATCGTGAAAAACCTCATCAAACTCGTTGACCACTGGTATTACTGTGTTTCTTCTTGTTATACTAGATTCTTCCTCTAGATTCAAAAGAAGCGCATAACAAGCTAAATTTCTTTGTCTTTCGAAACATGTTTTCATAAACCATTCACTTATTATTTGATTATCACCGCCATGGTAGGTGATCTTTGTTTCTTTATCGATCACTAAAGTCACTTTTCTAACGTGGCAATCAACTATGGCGTTATACCTAGATGGTCAATCCATTCCTAGGATTACATCATAGGTACTCATGGGGATTACAATCAAATTACTTTTCAAATGAGGTAATTTTCAGGGGTTTATCAAATTTCTCTCTTTCTAATCCCAAGATATTTACAAATAAATTCAAAATGAGAGAATACGTGGCATTAGTATCAAATAAGACACGAGCTAAGGATTGAGAAACTAGAATCGTACCATCAACTACCACATTATTGGCCTAAGCATTAGAACTTCCTACTGTCATGGTATTTACTTGAGTTAGAGCTTTTTCCTTTGTTAGCATTACTTGGTCTAGGGTTCATCAGTCGATACTGTTGTGGTAGAGGAGACTGCACACTCACTGACCTGGGTGCTCTATATTGTGGAACGTTCCTCTAGAAATTTGGTGGGTAATAACCTTATGATGGATAATACATCTGCTGAAGGGTAAACTAGTGTAACTGTGGCTGAGGAATTTGCTAAAGCTGAGCAAAAGACCGAGCTTGGTATTAACAGGTTGCACCCTCTCCAATTTAAGATCCTTGCTGAGAATTCCTTATCGAGCAATTCCATTTGATATGCCCTGGTTGTTGGTAGAAGTGGCAATGGAAATTGTATGGATTACTCCATCCGCTACCTGAAGAACTGCTACTCCCACTATTGGCATTGTCATGCGCATTCTTCACTTGAGCCTAGCGGTTGTTATTATTGCCTCTCCTGTTGTTCCTTTTGGGCCCTCCTAAAGTCCTCGCTTTGTTCTCATAGTAAGTAGCATTGTTGCTCTCCACTGAGAAAGCTGACAATACCAATTCTCCATAATTCCAAATTTGCAAGGCAACTAGTTGTCGTTTGATAGATCCTTTAAGTCCCTCTTGAAATTTGATACACTTTTCCTATTCAAAATCTACGGCAGATGGAGTAAATCTGGCTAGTTTAGTGAACTTTGTCTCAAATTCCTAGACTTTCATGTTGCCTTGTTCCAATCAGTAGAATTCAGCGATCTTCTAGTCTCTATAACCTTGTGAAAATAGCGCTCAAAGAATAATTCTTTAAATCTATTCTAGTTGACTTTTCTGTTGTTTTCCATGCGTTTAGCCTACTTCCAACAAGTGTTTCCACTTCCTTTAAGTTTGTAAGCTACGAATTTGACTCGGTATTTTACTAGTATTCCAAGAATGCCTAGGTGCTTTATTGTTGAATCGAACCAATTCTCAGCTGCTTGCAGGTCTCCTTTTCCATCAAAAGTTGGGATAACTATGCATTGGAACTCCTTAAAATAATCATGCCGATGACTTGCCTCAGTATCCTCATGCTGAACTCTTACTTGCCATCTGTCAGAAAGCAACAAACATGGCTCCCATAATACCCTCGTGGTCTACGGGATTTGCATTAGCAACAGCTGTATGAAGCCAAGGTGTCATTCTCTTAATTATGAAAATAAAATTTTTGACTATCAATGGTTTTTCATTATCGTATCCATGTGTGCACAATTCTTAAGGTTCAAAACCTAGGGCTCTAATACCAAAATCTATCACGCACTGAGACTCAAGTGGTAACATGGCAAATTAATTAAATTAATCAAATAGATTTTTTTAACAAACTCACCAATTAATTATTCGGGTTATTTATAAAAATGTAGTAAATTTAAAACTTTTTAGATATATACCGTTTATTAAATCCTAATAGATAATTTCATAAAATTACTTGTAAATTAATTTAAATTAAAATATAAATAATAGCGAGAGCAGGTTGGAGGGCACCCGGCCACAGTCCAAAACAAAATAAACAACATCCAGATATTACATGCCTTAATTAAATAAATAGATAAAAAAATCAAACTCCTACGGTCACACGTGCAATCAGCGGCGCCTTAATTGGTGGTATGTTACGAACCACTATTTTGGTCTAATGACCATTTAAAATCAGGTTTACCATTTTACCTTGTGCAAATCCATCAAAAATTATCACTGTAGTGGCCCAGTTGGGTTTGTAGACCTGCCCTAAATATCAATCTCTGCATAACCTGATCTTTGTATGTGGCATTATACATTGATGTTTCATTCCAAATGAAGTTCTTGATGCATTTGGTACTAATTATTGTGGTGCTTATACCATTACTAGAGTCTCATGTTATCGAATTTCCTTATTTACATTCATTATTTTGTTCATTATGAACATTCCATTACTCAACAATTTCTTAAAATAATTGAGTAAATTCACCAAATTAGTTCTTAAAACATTTCCAAGAAAAATAGGTTGTGGCCCAAAACCCTTTTTTTAAAATCATGGCTAACAAAAGAGAGGATGTAGAGTCCTACCTCCTTATTCAGCACTCTAACACTAACTCCACTGCCTCGATCCGCAACACGTTAGCTCCTCAGAACTACGAACACCTTTAGACGTGGACTAGATTCCGTAACATCTAATTTAGAATATTCTATATTAGTATTTACTGTAAGTACGACGCAGTGTAAGTGCACTATTAAGATAAAAACACAAATATGTGAAATGCTAATGTTTGGGTTTCAAAGGTGAACCAAAGTACAAGTAGAATAATTTATATTGTTCAAGTATACGTTTCTCAATGGTTTTTCCCCAACAATATAAGAAAAATACTGTACGGTAAAAAATTACACTATGTAAAGTTTTTGGGGCCCACTAAGTGGACACCTAATGGGTTTAGATTAGGCCACCACATCATAAAATTTGGCCCAATCATATTAGGCCAACAACACCCACCATTATGACCAAGGAGGTGACTCACCTATTTTAAAAGAAAAAAATCTTTAATGTGAGAAGCCTTAATTAAGGCTTAAAGAAAGCAAAAATTTTCTTTACTCTCCCCACTCAAATTCGGCAGCCTTAAGTCCCCTTACTCTCAAATTTTCTCAAAGCAAACTTCTCTCGTAACACCTTTCAAGCACGTTTCAAGATCAAGCCTAAGACTTCACAAACTTTTCAAGGTAAAATCCAAGCCTTTTCTAAGTTTTCTAGGGTTGTTTTCTTTGGTTTGAGGGGGGTTTTGACAAGAACTTCTTTCACATGAAATATGCCTAGGAATTTTGCAAAGAAGCCCTTGGAAGGCCTAGGGTCACCAATTTCTCTTTTGGTAAGTTCAATTTCTCAATTTTAAAGTTTAAATGATTTTGTTTTGCTTTGATTGCTTTCAAAATGGCATGTAATCATATAAGTAAGTTTGTGGTGTGCATGTTTAAGCATATGGTTTGTGATGGTCATTGGATGATGATATAGGGGTTTTATGTTAGAAATTTTAGTTGGTTTTAAAACTAAGAAAAATTTTGTAAACTTGGAATGGTTTTTGAAGAATTTGAAATTTGGCATGAATCTTTGCTAAGGAAGGCATGGAATTTGTCCAAACAGTGGCTTGTATACTGCCAAAAGCAAATTTTTACAAAAACTACCCAGGGACTAAATTGTAAAAAAATTTGTAGCCTCGGTAGATTTGAAAATTTGCTAAAAACTCCCCTATATAGCGAGAATTTTTAAAAAGTCAAAACATGAAAGTTGTAGATCTCGATGAAACTGTTAGAAATTGCAAATGGTTCACCAAAAATCACCTTTATTTGTGAGTTATGAATTTTATAAAATTTGTTAAAGTTGGAAAAAAAATTTTAGGGGCAAAAACATCTTTTTACAAAAGGAATTTGGGTAAGGTATTTTGAGAAAATTTAATCCTCTTAAAAAATAGAGACTAATAGTTTAAAAAGATTATTTTTGGTCCTGGCAAAAAAATCATCAAAATTTTCAAAATTGGGGACGAAATCGCAAAGTTTTGTTAAACTTGGTTTTTATTGCAAATAAGTGACATGATGCCCTGAACATTTGTTTCGGTGCTACTAAGAGACATTTCGTGTCGAATTAGCCAAATCGAGCCTAGGAATCCAAAGTGGCCCTTCGAGGGCAAAAAGGTCATTTTTCATAAAATGACCAGAGCGGATCCCGAAGCATCCAAAATAGAGAAAGATGACTTTAATAAGAATTCTTCTCCCTTTCATTAGAAACAATAAGATAAAAGGAATTGAAAAGATGGTCGAACTTTAAGTAATCAGAATAGTAATCCGAAGTAGTAATAGATAAGTATATTGTACCGACGTATAGCTAAACAAGGATAATTTGGCTAATAACGATACAATTAGCCAAACAGGTCACTAGACGAATAACGAGAGAACTTGAAGATAGTCCTATTAGCAGTGTAAACAAGTAAGTTTCAAATCCACCTATAGCATGAGATAGTAGGTTTAAGAGTACAGTATACTTATGTAAATATACCTGTGTATTATGCAACTGAAAAAGTGTATATGTTTTACACTTAGTATGTAAGTATTTTGACATGCATGGTTTGTTAACTAAAATAACTAGACTGGTAAATGAATCACTAGAAGAAAAGAAAAGTGTCATACCAGCTCCCCAAGAAAAAAGGAGTTTAAAGTTAAAGTTAAAGTTATGTTATAGTCTCAGTGTTACGAAGACCTATGTGCGCATAAGGTACAATCACTTGAGCTCTAGTTAAAGATAAGATATAACAAGAATAAAGAATGTTCATAAGAAAACATAAAAGGATCATGCATATTAGTGTATAATGTATGTGGGCTATGTTTGGTCTTACTGAGCATAAGCTCACCTAGTTATTTCATGCTGTAAGAATTTCCACTAAAAGGTCAAAATGATTATACTGATGAGCTAATAGTGGAATATAAGCAACGTGCATATCAGGGTGTGGATACCACCACAGTTATGTTTCTGTTGCTATGTGTATTAAGTTATCATGGAACTTATTGTATACAAAGATATAGTATGGCTGAATAAGATATAAACTCTTTTGGATATGTTAAGTATATGATATTATAAAAAAAAAGGTTCATTTATGTAAACATATTAACAAAAGGTAGTTTGAGTATGTTTGTGTGATCTATTAATGTTAATTTCTTTTTTAAAAAAATAAAAATAAAAATATTTCCTAAATTTTTGTAAATATATAAGTAAGAAAGGTGTTAAATCACAACCTATAATAAGGCAGGTTGTGACACATAAAGTGGTACATGCCAGGGCATGTTACATCAAACTAGTTATTAAAAAGGGGTGGCTGCATTACCGCCTTTGACATTCTTAGTATTCCCACCTTTTTCACCCTTCCTATCCTACATGTTTCTTTTTTCTTATCTTTTCACACCCACCATTGTTTACTTTAATATCATTCTTTCTCTATTTTTAATTTTTTTTGTTAAAGCTTTTGGTACTAAGCCTTTTATTTATACATAAAAAAATTTACAATAAATTGTTTTTAGAAAAATAAGGCAATTATATATATTTAAAGAATAAGGAAAAATAAATTATTTAGAAAACAAAGTAAAACAACTCAAAAAATGAAGAAAGTAAATAAAAAAGGGAATTATTATATCAATTAAAGTATGATCAAGAGATAAAATGGCAAAAGAAAATATAAAATGGTGAAACGGCATATGAGCATTACAAAAATAATAATGAAACGAATGAAACAATGAAATGATTAGCCCAAAAACAAAACGACTAGCCCAAAAATTCAAACATAACAAAAAAGAAGGCAAACACCGATTATCATACCAAAAATAGCAAAGAAATTTAGCACAAACTTTTTGGAATAGTGATTGAAAGGTAAAAATAAAGGTTTGTTATAGGTTTTGAAGTAACAATATTTTATAAGTTGAGGGTATGACAAGTGGAGTATAGGTGTAACGCTTCGAAATTAATTAAGTGACATTAGTGAGTAAAATGGTGGATTTGTGTGCCATAATGAATGTTTTAAATTTAATCTGGTTATTTTGTAGAATTTCTAAATTAATGTTATTTTTGATTAATTTAATGATATTAAATTACCCTTAATTATTTTTTTATTTGTTATTTTAAATTTTGAAACAAAGCAATTTGACAAATACCAAACATATCCCATTTGGAAACCTATGTGCTGCACGCGGTTTCTTGCATCACACCACTCTCCCACTTCTTATTTATCTCTCCCTCTCCCTTTCATTCTGGCTCACACACTCTCTCTCACTCCCTTTCTCGCTCGCCTCTCTCTCTTCTCTTTGTTTCTTTTTCCCTCTCAATTCCTCTCCAAAATTTTGAATCAACAATCAAGTGCAAGCTCGAGTTTAGTGGATTGGAGGCTCGGGAGCATGATTGAGCAACCAAAAACACGATTTAAAGCTTCGATTTGAGGTTAGTTTCAAAATTTCAAAACTTTTCAAATTTCATAGCATTTAGAAATTTAAGCTTTTCTAAGCTTAGAAAACTATCAATCTAGTTTATAGGAACTTAGAACATCTAGAATCTAAGCTTTGTTTGATCAAAAACATATTTGAATTAAGATTTTCTATTTCTCACTATTTTTTTCTATTTTTGAGATTTTTCAAAATCACTATGCAAATCTTGTTTAAATTGGTTCAAAAGTGTTTTATAATGTTTTTGAACCATCTATATATTTTTCTATGCTTGAGAACTGGGAAAAATAGGTTGAAATGAAGATTTGGGCTCGGGGAAGCCAAAACCTGTGCTTGGAAAATTCTAGAGTTTTTCAGTTTGACAAGTCAGATTCATGAGTTCAGTAGGCCGGATTCATACGACCGACAGACCAAACCTGAAAAAGTTTAACCGACTGGACTTGGTTTTTCGACAGGCCAAACTGTGCAGTTCGGCTGGCCAAACTAGGGTGACCGGTAAGCCGACCAGGCATGGGGAAATTTTGTTATTTTTCACCTGTTTTCACTGTTTTGAACGTCGATTGAGATTCCAACTTTGTAAAATGATTTTATAAACTTAAATGGCACACTAGGACACCATGAGATAGTTAAGTAACATAGGATATCTCAAGTTAGATACTGATAGATGCAGTTTATATATTTAAGGTTGTTCGTGGTTCCGCGAAGCTAACATGTAGCGGACCAAAATTAAGGTACGGGGCACTAGCATGGGTATTGAGGTAGGACTTCTACTCCCCCTTGGTAACCTAGTTTTAAATGATTTTAGCTTCAAAAGGATTTTTATCAAAATGTTTTCGATGAGTAATTGAAGAAGGACTTTTATTGGTTGTTTTTGTAAACAATAGGCTGAGATGATTTTTATAATAAACCTTATAATTAATGCAAATGAAAATATTTGGAAAGAAAGAGATTTTAATAATAATAATAGAAAGATATATGTATATTCTAAACGTAAGTGTCCAAGACAACAAGAAAACATAGAATGTGGTTTTTTTATTTTACGTTTCATGCGGGATTTAATTACAAGTTGTATACAAGCCTTAGGAAAAAAAATATTTTTATATACATACAGATATAAATGAAGTTAGATTAGAGTGGGTACAATTTGTAA
Organism: Artocarpus hirsutus; assembly: GCA_946598075.1. Taxonomy (NCBI): domain Eukaryota; kingdom Viridiplantae; phylum Streptophyta; class Magnoliopsida; order Rosales; family Moraceae; genus Artocarpus; species Artocarpus hirsutus. The sequence continues at coordinate 10,932 of CAMOHE010029706.1, read as the reverse complement.
ATAAGTTTGTGCTTTTTAGATAGGTACATGTCATAGTAGATTAACAAAGTGCTCAAAATAGCTCAAATGTAAAATGATCTTGCAAATACAATGCAATTTTTAATATACAACAATTATTGTATGTAATTAGGGCCTTGATGTAATAGATAACACACGGGACTGGCCATCCTGTGGGAAATTAAAATTATGGGAGAATTTTTTTTTTGAAAAATACCAAATTTTCACGACGGTTTTTGACTAAAACCATCGTAGAAGCTCCACCTTCCACGACCATTTTTTGTGAAAATCGTCGTGAAAGAAGAGCTTTCACGACGATTTTTGCCAAAAACCGTCGTGGAAGGTGGAGCTTCCACGACGGTTTTCACAAAAAACCGTCGTGGAAGGAGAAGCTTCCACAACAATTTTAGTCAAAAACTGTCGTGGAAGCTCCACCTTCCTCGACGGTTTTAGTCAAAAACCGTCATGGAAGCTTCTCCTTTCACGATGGCTTTTTGTGAAAACCGTCATGAAAGGTGAAGCTTCCACGACGATTTTTGGCAAAAATCATCGTGGAAGCTCCTCCTTCCACGACAGTTTTCAGCGAAAACCGTCGTGAAAAATTAGCACTCTCATTGATCTCATGCATCAATTATTCTATTACACGATGGTAAAAAACCGTCGTGAAAACTCGGTCTTGTTCCACGAAAGAAGTTTTCACGACGGTTTTTTAACCGTCGTGAAATTTTTCCATGACGGTTATAAACCGTCGTGAAATCTACATTTTGTACTAGTGAATAATCTAAATTAGCTTATGGTGTGTTTAAGTAATTTTATGGTATGTTATAGTTAGAAATTAGAGGTTGTATGCTTGGGATTAAGTTTGGTTTATAAATTAAGCAACTTTGCAAAGATTAATAATCTTGAAGAAAATGAAATTTTGGCATGGTTAAACAAAATTATTTGATATAGAAGATCTAGAACTTGCTTAAAACAGTGGGATGCACAATGTCTAAGAACAATTTTTTTGTGAAAATAACAAAGGACTAAACTGTAAAGAGTTATACAAACTCGACAGTTTTGAAAAATGGTAGAAAACTCCACTATACAATGGGAATTTTAGAAAAGTTAAAACAAGAAAGTTGTAGATCTCGATGAAACTGTTAAGAATCGCAGGCGGTTTGTTAAAATTCTAAACGGCTTAGGAAATACGAATTTTATAAATTTTTATCACAAAAATTTCATTAAAAGTAAAAGGACAAAACATTTTTAAATAAAAGGAATTTGGGTAAGAAACTTTGGAAGAATATAATCCTTGTGAAAAATTGAGGTTAACAGTATAAAAAGATAATTTTTGGTCCCGAGGGCAAAATCGTCGATATTTTCAATATCTAGGATAAAATTGTAATGTTTTGTTAAATTTGGTTTTTATTGCAAAATAAGAGAACCAATACCTTGAATTTTTGTCCCGCTACTAATAAGCAACATTTTCGGTTGAGTTAGCTAAAAATCGAGCCCAAGAAGTTTAAAAAGGCCCGTCGAGGGCAAAAACATCATTTTTTTACAAAACGGTCCGAACGGACCCCGAAATTTCTAGAATAGGAAAAATGTCTTTAGCAATGAATTTTACCCCCTTTGTTAGTGACAATAAGACATTGTGAACTAAGAGGAATAAAATCCATAGTGATCGGATTTTTGAAATGAGCAATAACCCAACTCAGTAATTAACGTATACATTTTATCAACATATAGATCAAATAGTAAGTTACCTAATGACGACAAACTGTCCATACAGGACACTTAAATGGTTATTAGAGTAACTAGAAGTTGGTTAACGCTGTAGCATACCTAGGTAAGTTTGAACCCCACCTATAGTATGGAAAAGAGTGTTTTTGGGAAAAGTATATATGCAAATGTATTTATGTATTTAATACATTTAAAGAAATATGTATGATGTGTGCTTATTATAAGTGAATAAATTATCATGCATGGTAGGACAGCCTAAGTTAACGAACTGGTAATTGAGTCATTAGACAAAGAGAAAAGTGTAGGACCAGCTCCCGACTCAAGGGAAGCTCTAAGTTATGTTTTAGTCTTAGTGTTACGATGACCCATGTGTACATATGGTATGAATACTCGGGCCCTAGTTAAGATTGAAATATGAAGAGAATAATGAATGTTCATAAATAAGCATAAATGGATCATGCATATGAGTAGGTTATACATGTAGGCTATGTTTGGACTTATTGAACAGTAGCTCACCTAGTTATTTCATGCTGTAGGTAATTCAACTAAAAGGTCAAAGTATATTCACTGATGAGCAGGTGATGGTACATAAGCAATGTATAGACAAGGGTATGGACACCGGCACTAAAACGTTTTCGCTCTATACATATATTAAATAAATTTAGAACTTGTTGTAGAGTAAGTATTAAATGTAAGTTATAATGTGGTACAAGTAAGACAAAACTCTTTTGAGAAATGTTATGTTAAGTATACATATAAATAAAGGAGGTTCATATATGCATGTGTGTTTTATTTTAAAATATATATATATATATATATATTTCTAGATCTCTATGGCTATGTAAGTAAGAAAAGTATTAAGGTATAGCCCAAAAGATGACGGGTCGTCACAGGAAGATTGTTGAAGGAGACAAAGGAGACATTAGGCCTGAAGGAAACTAGCTAATTATGTCTAGTAAAGGTAGAAATGATCCATCAAGTAATGAACTTTGGTTGTGTGTTGGCACAGCTTAAACAATGGTATTTGGTTTACAAATATTCTTAAAGCTAAATATTTTGGCCTACTTTTTTAGACAATTTTCACTTTTTGGGAAAAATATGGTCCAACGTGTACCAATAGCTATGCAAAATATGATAATAATTAATTGGCAATATCATAATGAAAAATCAAGCTAAATATTTATTATAAAGATTAATTAATTATTTCATGATACATAATAAATAAAAAAATAGAAAAAATTCATTACTTTTCAACTTAGTGGTTCTAACTACAAAAACATTAAACATTAGTTCCAACCACATATAGTTAATATCACAATTTTAAAAAAGATTACCAAACACCAATTACAACTTTAATTTTAGTTCTAACCTACAAAGTTGGTTATAAACTATAAAAATGGTTATAACTAATGGTTCACACCGTCCTGTCAAACACCTTATAAGAATTGACAAATTTAACATGTAAGAATGTTTCAAAGACATAAATCCCTCGTTTGAACAGATAATGACTTGTGTTCATAAAAAGAGGGAAAAGAAGTTGACCCTTTTAGCTGTTAGAGATAGAAAGAGGCCAATGGCTTGGCTTGTGTGGTTGAGATCAAACGAGGAGTAATAAAGTCGGTTCTCGTGCAAATTAGCTGGAACAAGAGCTAACGAGCAAAAAAAAACTATAGCTAGCTTTGTCAGTACAATAATTAATATGGCTACTAGCTTTGCTTTCTTTTTTTTTTTTTTTTTTTTTTTTGCTTGGAAAAGGAAAAAAGAAAAAGGGTATAAAAAGAGAAGAGAAAAAGAAAGCTAATTATTAAGACAGTTAAGAAACCAATTAGACTTTATACATAAAACTCATAAATGAAGACTTAGCGTCGCACCTCGATTATATCGTAACACAAAGGTTACAATGGCCATATTAAGCATATAAGGTGTCACAAATTGAAAGAGTATGATCCTTGCACTGCAAGAAAACAGCGATAATATGACATATTACACACTCACTCAGCATTTTAGGGACCAACCATTAAGCATGAATCAAGAAAAAAGAGGTCAGCTAACCAATTAATCAAAAAGTCAACCAATGACAGCTGTTATCAAATCAAGTTAACAGGATAACTGTAATGATCTTGTATCATATTTCACTATCTTTACGCCTCTCCACATGTGACAAGAAGCTAGCTAGCAAGTAGCAATATTCTTAGGATAATATTAGATAGTAGCGGCATTGACAGGGCACTGCACATTGCAAAGGGACGAAACCAAGTGGTTGAGAGGTCGTTGAGAGTATTAAACATAAACATGATCGCTCTTGATCACCGACGACAGCATTTACTAATATTAGTGCTATTCTTGGGAAAGAATTACGAGATAAAATTTTAAGAAATTATAAAAATTTAATTGCATTCATGTTCATCACCTAAAGTACGACCACCCTCTTCTTGATGACACTTGTTATATATATACACACACACACACATATATGTATATATATGCGCTCAAAGTCATTCCTTAACTGCTAATTTGATCTCAATCTCATTCATTTTTGTCTTGGTGAAGAATTAAACGTATATTCAAAAAGAGAAGAAGGATTGAGAGGGTAGTGATAAGTTTGGTTGGGGAGATCATCATCATCGATCATCGATCATTGATCATTGATCATCGTTGGATCATTCGATGATGGGGATAATTTCTTTGATGACAGGAAGGCCAGGGCCAAGTGGGTTTGGATCAGCCTCCACGGCTGAGCAGGTCACTCAAGGGATTGATGCCTCCAAACTCACTGCCATTGTCACAGGTCATACACTTTTCTTTGCTTGTCCCTTTCACCTTCGTTTTGCGTTCTTGGATTTCTTGTGACGATCACAAGGATTCTCTTCTTGTTCTTGTTCATTCTCTATTTATTTTCTGCAGTTTAATTTCGAGGAAATTCTTTCTCAAGATATCTTCTTAGTATATTATCTTGTCCTTTGTTTTCTAAGATATCTGCTTGCTTTATACCTTGTCACTGTCATTTCTGAAAGAACTTTGATAAGATTTTTTCTTTTTTTTTGGTTTTTTGTTTCTTTCCATTCAAAATACCAAAAACATGATTTTTGATGTTTGGTTGAAGATCTTTCATTGTGGAATAAGCTTTTCCATAACACGAGTCAGTGGTTTGTGCATCTATATATATATATATATATATGATTGGGGTGTGCATATATATATATATATATACATATGTGTGTGTATGTATGTATGTATGTGGGGGACTTTATGAGTCTGTTCTCACTTGTCGGTTTTAAGATCTCTATAGTTTCTTTTTTAATGAGATAGAAAATCTGTATGGCCCACCCAAACTTCAACTTGTTTTTGGTTTCAACTGTATTTCAGTTTTGGCCTAACATTCTCTCTCGTTTGTGTGAAAAAAAAAAAAAAAAGTGTTTTCTTTCTAATACAGCTAAAATAGTATCTTCTCCCTTTGAACTACTTTTTCTTTCCCACCAATCTTGTTTTATATTATTATCAATTGTCGTTGAATGAAATTTATTTGTTTTTATAGAAAATCTGTGAGGTCTAAAAAAGCCTAATATTGTTCTTATTTGATGAGATAAGAACAAAGAAATTACCAAAAAATTAATTTATTGCAGGAGGGGCAAGTGGGATTGGGTTGGAAACGTCAAGAGTTTTGGCTCTCCGTGGAGCTCATGTGATCATTGCTACGAGGAACACGGAGGCTGCAAACAAAGCAAAACAACTCATTCTCAAAGACATCAGGAATGCCCGTGTCGATGTTCTAAAACTCGACTTGAGCTCGATCAAGTCTGTTAGAACATTCGTTGATAGCTTCAATGCTCTCAGTCTCCCTCTTAACCTCTTAATGTAATGAGATGCCTAAAACTCCTTTTTATTCATTGTTTCTTTAACATCTTCGATATTATTTTTACCAAAAGTAACATGAAAACTTGTGCGACTTTTAGAAACAACGCTGGTGTAATGTTTTGCCCCTTCAAGCTTTCAGAAGATGGAATAGAGCTGCAATTTGCAACAAATCATCTTGGTAAGTTTATTTCAATCTTCTGGCAATATTTTTTTTACCCTGTCCTAGTGATCTATATATGTACACACACATCTTGTCATCAGTTTTGACCGATAATAGTTACTGAATTTTACCAGGTCATTTCCTCTTAACAAACCTGCTGCTTGAGAAAATGAGGGAAACAGCAAGAACCTCCGGTATCGAAGGAAGGATTGTCAATCTATCCTCAATAGCTCACCTCCACCCTTGTGAAGATGGAATTCAGTTTGATAAGATCAATGATAAGAATAGGTATACAATGCAGTTGCAATATAGCTTCAACTACAATACATTTCGTGTCGATTGATGTCTTCTTCTAAGTTGCTTAATTAATTAATGTGTGTGTAAATTTTGCCATTGAGTTTCAGTTATAATGACAAGAGGGCATACGGGCAATCCAAATTAGCAAACATATTACATGCCAACGAGCTCTCGCGTCGCTTGCAGGTGATTTTTTATTTTGGCTGCTCAAATTTGGTTTAGATTATCTGATTTGCCAACGCATTATGTTGTTGTTGCAGAATTTTATTAATGACATTGAATATTCAGATTTTCCCTCCATTGTTTTTTCATCACTCTCTAAAATTCTCCTCTCTCTTTCTAATGAATAACTCAAAACTCTTGAATTTGAGTGCAGGAAGAGGGTGTGAACATAACAGCCAATTCAGTCCATCCAGGACTAATAATGACACCTCTAATGAGGCACTCTGCACTTCTTATGAGTATACTTCTTTTCTCATGTACCAATTGCAAGGAAAAATTACAAATTGCCTCTATGTCTTTAAGCGAAATACGATATGCTCAACATAGTGATCTCAGTAATTACATAAAGTATCCTTTCAGATTATCAATAATCTTTTTTTTATTGTTATTATATTTGACAGTACATCTTAATAAAAATGCAGAAACATTGAGGTTTTTCACCTGTCTCCTATGGAAGAATGTACCTCAGGTAAAGTTAACGTACCAAATAAGCTTTACATCTAATCTGATATCTCTACTCAAATTATTTCAATTTTTAATTTTTGAATAATTTCAGGGAGCAGCCACAACATGCTATGTGGCACTCCATCCAAGTCTGAAGGGCGTAACAGGGAAGTATTTTCTTGACTGCAATGAGATGACGCCAGGCTCTTGTGCAAGAAACAAAAAGCTGGCCATGAAACTCTGGGACTTCAGCAACAACTTGGTTGACTCTGCTTCAACTTCTTGATCTTCAATACCACTACAATACAAAATCCCCAAATGTCTCTCTTTCTACTGAGTGTGAGATTGTGAGTGAAATCAATTACCACTTTTTTCTTTTTTCACCTTTTTCCTTGTGCCAATTTCACTTGGGGTCTCCTTCATTTGCTGAGAAATGTAGTCATTTCCTTGTTTAAGCCGTTATTGTATGTGTTTAACCATACATATTTATATGGTGTTGAATGTTCGTTACAGATGAAAGCTATTAGCACGCTTTAACTACTAACCCTTTTTTTAACTTTTGAGTTAGAGAGATTCCACCTCTAAATCTTAATATAAAAAGTAGGAGTACATTTATCACTAAAAAATCTGCAACCATGTTGAATAATTTGATTTGAAATTTGCTATGCTTTTTCCACCAAAAAAATAAAAGCTTGTTATATTTGAACTTGGTCTTCAGCAATTTGCACCGGAGAGAGTTATGTCATATCAAAAGAGAAATACTATCTGCGGTAATTAAATGAATATATACAATAATTTCTGATGATTGAAGATGTCAAGAAGGCTAGCTACCCTCAACTAATGAGGCACATCATCCTCCCAAAAGGCGAGGGCGCGAGCCGAGACAGCGGAGGCAGCAACCACAACTGCCGCGAAGACTGGCGGCACGATGAGATCGAGGTTGGACTTGGCAAACCGGCCAGCTGGCAAGCAGAAAATCTCGGTGGGCAAGTCTAGAGGAAGTCTTATAGACATGTCAGGGTCGACGCAGGCGCGGGAGAAGGAGGAGGAGGTGGAATTGCCGAAACAAAGGCAACTTCAGGGGAAAAGGAGGCGATGGCCACGGTCAACGTGAGGAGCGTTGTCCAAGTGGCGGCGTAGATGAGAAGCGGCCACCGCGTGGTTAAGTGTGCGAGGATGGATGAGAAGGGATAGAGAAGCTGCATGTGTTTGTGTGAGTTGAGAAGTAGATTGTTTGGGGATTAGATTTAGATGAACATGCAAATGTGTGTGTGTGTATACATGTGTTACACAAACACATGTATGTGCTTGTGAGATAGAGATTAGTTGGAGTGGAGGGAAGCCTAATACTAACAACTTTGTAAAATTAGGAGTTTAGGAAGACAAGATAGAAATTACAAACAGATGTTTGATTGCTGACGTTGGGTGAATTTCATGCAAAACCACCAAAATCTCTTGCGTTATTTTGTTTGTAATCTCATGTTTCGTTAATATGATATATATATATATATATATATATATATATATATTAATTGCAAAGGTTGAGTTTTGACGGCAGACCAACTCTAACAAAAATCCGTCTTGTTATAGTTTGTATTGGCCGATCACATCATGAAAATTTTAAAAAAAAAGATTTTTTTCTTTTTATGGTCGATATTCTGCTCTTTTGTTTATGTTGTTGAAACACACGCCAAAGTGCATGATGATGCTCTCATAAAAACAATAATGTTGAGCTTATTTCTTTTGGGTGTGGGCGAGCATCAAAATCCTCTCCCTATAAATTGGTTTACCAGCTTGTTTCTACCATTTACTTGTTTCTTTATATATTCTCACACACACACGTCATATGTACATGTATCTATATTCTATAATTGCATAACCACTGCCACTATTATTACCATCAAGTAATGTCACAACAACGCTTTTTTAACTTTTATTGCTTTTTTAACTTTTATTGTTTATGTGACCATCATAATTCTCTTAAGGTAAACAGAGTCCAGAAATAATAGGTTGTGCAATCCTATATTATTAAGAATGGACATAGGCAGTGGTTCATAAGTAATGACACCATCTCTCAATGATATTAGACCTTTTAAGGCGAAGACCAAGAACAAAACCGTAAAAACTTAAGCCCAAAATAGATAATATCATACCAAGTAAAAATATGAATTGTTGGGTATGCTTGGAATTTATCACATAAGTTAAAGAAGTACCGATCAATATCCATAATAATGCATTGTGCATGTGTATCTCATTTAAAGCGTCTATCCAATGTGTTTAATGTTTGAAAAAGCTGGTGCATTGCTACTAATTCAAAAAACTTAATTCATTTGGTCAGTTGTCACCACCACCATTATTCAGTTTTCCCGAGAGTCACATGTGAAGCCTACTTAAAGGTAATAGATTATAAAAATAAACAAATAAGAAAGAGAAAAAAAGTGGCGTAACATTCCAGTTGTTATTCTCAACTCACTTCTTCATAGACTTCAAGCCTAAAACATGTGTTTTTTTTTTTTTTTTTTTTTTTGTCACCATCAAATTGCAACCACATTTTAGCTATAAAAATAAAAGAAAAAAAAACTCACATGCAATGCATGATGCAACCAGTTCTCATTGCAAACGTCATCAAATATGACTTCCATTTTTAACAGTTTATTAGCAATTACTTGCAAATGTAGCCACCCTAGTTAACTTTTGTCTTCAACTTGCCACATCAACCAACTCACTTAGTACGCCAACTACTACGGGTATTTACTAAATCCGTGGAGAAAATTAGGTCTTATGCCACTTCTTTAATACTACTAATATTTTTTATTGCTTTTTAAACCTTTGATTTATATTATTTTTGACATATAATATATTCAAATTAACTCTACAAAAATCTCCCCACCCAGCTCTTCCCTCTTTCCTCTCATGCCTCTTTCTCTTTCCTATCTCTCTTTCTATTTTCTAAAAGTGATATGCTTCAATTTTTTTTCACACAAATAGTAGAAATCAAAAGTGGTATCATAGAAGTGTATTTATCAAATCTACGAAATCTTTTCAGTTCAATCCAATCTAAAGGTTTTAAACTAGGTTAGGAAGAGTTTAAGATTAGTAATGGTTTAAGAAAATCTCATTTTAAAGGTTTTGAATTGAATTACAGATTGAGTAACTCTTAATAACCCGTTGACTTAATACCCTATACATATATAATATTAATAATATACATAATTAAATAATAAGACTTCATTTCAAGTTTTTCCTTTGTTCAATTGTTTTCAAGTTTTAAGTGTTGATGAATGAACAAGACTTCATTTGGACTTTTTCTTTCTTTTCTTTTTTTTAAAGAGACTTGATTTTGAGTTTCATTAAAGCTAGTTTGTTTTAATTAAATGGCTTGTAATAAATTCAATTTTATTGACGTATTTTATATTATGTTATTTTTATTATACTTTTTTTATGAAAAAATTAGCCTTCAACATTCTTATTTCTAAAGCTTCTAGCTCACTCCTAAATTCGTAAAATCCAATCGGCAAAATCCAAACTGTAACGAATTGAGATTTTTTCAATTTGAAGATTTTAGATCAGATTACGGACTAAGTTTTTCCCAATTTGAAGATTTTATATTGGATTTACGAATTGACTTCAAATCTATAAAATCCAATCTGTGAATATCCCTACCTGCCATCATAATTAGATACATGCATACATACATATTTAAACATGTGACGCCCCGGAGAGGGGGTCAGTAGTTTTAGGTAAATAAAATGAAAATTAATATAAATAGACAGAAAAATAAATAAAGATATGTTGAAAATAAATAAATTAAGTAGATTTCTTATTTAAAATAAATATCATCAGAAATAAATGATATCATCGGCAGTCACCATCACGTGAATACCACAAAGGTGGGGCCGATATCTCATTCTCATTCACTATCACGTAGAAGCTAGTCATAAAGATGGGTAGGTAAATAAAATACAAATAACATCAATAATAATAATAATATAAAAATACTGAAAATCATCTTTGAAATAGATGACGCGGTGGGGCTCACAAAGACGAAAATGACATCAACAGCGACATTGGGACAAGTCGTACAGTCCATGTGTCATACCACAGTTACATAGAAAATGCCATTTCAATCCCAAGAGCCAGGTTCTGATCCTGGGACCTTCCTCTCTCTTTAAAACCTGAAAGGGGATATTTAAAAATAGGAAAAACGTGAGCAGAAGGCTCAGTAGGATAAT
>CAMOHE010029705.1:10153-26249 GCA_946598075.1 Artocarpus hirsutus | reverse complement strand
ATTGGCCAACAGGATCCTAGGAGTCTAGGAGACCGAAGATCAAAGTTGATTTTGCAGTGCACAAAAGCAAGTAAGTACCCTTCCCACCTACAGTATGAAATGGTAGGTGTAGAATGCGTGAATATGCATATTAGGGTATATATTACAATGCGAACTTGTATGTTGTTATGAAATGAATATCTAAGAGGTATAGAATCGATGCCTGTGTGTATACGATTAGAATACCTAAGTATATAACATGTTATGTATTGCTATGTACAAGATATGGTGTATCAGTGTATACAATAATGAATGTGTGTATGTATACGAAATAGGTACTTGTGTGTACTCCGTTATGCATACGAACTCATATATCATGGATAACATGTGATTATCATTTCATGCCTGGTATGACAACCATATTAAATGAACGGGTAAATATGTCACCAGAAGTTAAGAAAAGTGTCGTACCGCCTCCCGAAGTAAGGGGAGTTTAAAGGATAAAATATGGTCACGGTGTTACCTAGACCTAAATGATATTGCGCAATGGTACGAACACTTGGGCCCTAATGAAAGATAAGAAATGATCAAGATAAGAAAAGTTCATAAGAACGCATAATTGAATCATGCATTCAATTGATTGTCCATGTGGGATTTATGGGACTTACTGGGCGTTAGCTCATTAAGTTTTTCATGCTGTAGGTATTCCGACGAGAAGGTCAGAATAAATTGTAACGATGAACTGACGAACGGATGATGGGTGCAGATTGGGTATGGAGTCCGCTACTGAATGTTTTCGCTGTGCATATTATAAGTTACTTTGAAAATGAATGTTTGAATAGGAAAATGTTGTAAAAGTAAGAATGTTTATGTAAAAATAAGTGAGAGAAAGTATTTTGGGAGTTACCAAATTTATTGTAAAGTAAAGTATTTATTTCAGTTTCAAAAAAAAAAATTAAACTTTTGCCCCTAAGTATGAAAGGAAAAGTTTAATCACAGCCCGAAAAGGCGGGTTGTGACAGTTGGTATCAGAGCGGAAGTCTTGCCATCCTACAGCACACCGTCATCTGCTGCATCGCCATGGCTCAAGTAAGATAGTTTTATTTTTAGCATGAGAATGTACAGTATGGTTAGTTATGAAGCTCTGTACGGAAGGAAGTGTAGATCACCACTACATTGGCATGAAATAGGAGAAAAGACGTTATCGACTACAGATTTCGTGCAAAGGACGATGGAAGATGTGAAACTAATCCGTCAACAAATAGAAACTGCCTTTAGTCGTCAGAAAAGCTACACAGATCGGCGACGAAGACCCCTGGAATTCCAAGTAGAGGATATGGTCTTCTTAAAAGTGACACTGATGAAAGGAGTGATTAGATTTGGAAAGAAAGGAAAGCTTGGCCCAAGATACATTGGACCATTTGAAATCTTAGAACGGGTAGGCAATGTAGCTTATAAGTTGGCCTTACCCCCTGATCTAGCATCGGTACACAACGTATTCTATGTATCCATGCTAAAGAAGTATGTACCAGATTCTTCGCATGTTCTGCAGTCGGAGGAAATAGATGTGTAGGAGAACCTATCCTATGAAGAGAAACCGGTTCAAATATTGGCACGAGAAGAGAAAGAGTTAAGAAACAAGAAGATACCTCTCGTCAAAGTCTTATGGCACAACCAACAAGTAGAAGAGGCAACATGAGAACGAGAGGATGAAATGAGGAAAAACGACCCCGAATTGTTTGATTTTCGAGGACGAAAATTCTTAAAGGGGGTAGATTGTAATGACCCAGAAAATTTCATTAATAAAACCTAATATTTAATTGGGTTTAATTAATGAATTTACTTTTAAAAATGTGATTCTTGTAAAAGTTATAATTTTTGTACAAAATTACGATAAAGTATGAATAAACGGCATTGATTGCATATTTTATGGCAAATGTGATGCAATGTTGGGTATGGTAAAATACAGATTTTATGAGTTAAATTACTCAAAAATTTGTAAATAATACCCATAAAATAAATTTTATATCACAATTAATTGTAAAATTGTGGTATAAACGAATGAACGACTAGAATGCAACTAGGACACAGAGGTTGTCCGGACCCTAACCTGGGGTAGAAAGGACGCCAGAGCAGTATAAGAATAATGTTAAGTAAAAACGCAGATACGAAAAATGTTATAATTGGCCTTTAAAATTAAATAAAAAGTAAGTTAAATATTTTTATACAATCTAAGGATAGAAAATACACTGATTTGACCACGACAGTATAAGAAAAATACTGCGTGACGAAAAAATTACACTGTGTAAATTTTGGGCCCCACAAAGTGGACACCCAATTGAATTTGATTAAGCCACGAAAGCTAGAAATGTGGCCCAATGACATGATGACACCTAGGGTATACTCATGGATTACCATGAGTAATCAAAAAGGAAAAGCAAGCATTTAATGCATGCTTATCACAACATTTTTTCTTCTTCCTCTCCAAGAACTCACGGCAGCCATAGATGAGAGCTTCAAGAAATTTTTCTCAACCCCAAAATTTGCAAAAATATCCCCAAAACAATTTTAGAAGCAAGCCTCAAGGATTTTACAAGATTAAAGGTGAAATTCTAAACTTTTTGATGAGTTTTTAAAGGATTTCTCATGGGTTGAAGAAAGGATATTAACCCATGTTATTTTTACATAAAAAGGAGGCTTAGAGGTAGATCAAAAGGAATTTCAAGGCTAGAAATCAAAAAGAGGTTATTTTGGTAAGTTTTGATATTTAAAGTTTTGAATTTTTGTTTGATTTTTATTTTCTCATACCCATATGAGCTTTTGAGCTTATATTTGATGGAATTACATGTGAATGTGATGAATGACCTGTTTAGATGGTGAAATTTTGATTTATGGTGCAAAATGGTAGTTTTTGCATAAAATAATATTTTTACAATTTTATGGTTAAATTGTGTAAAAATGAGGTTTGAGCACGAAAATGACCTGAGTAAGGCATGGAATAGACTCTGCAGAGGTAGATTTAAAATTTTGAAAAGGAATTTGACAAAAACGTCCAAGGGACTAAATTGAAAGAAAATTTTCTTTCTCGACAGAAATAAAAAACAGCCAAAAACACCCATGTACAGTGAGATTTTTGAAAAAGTTAAAACATGAAAGTTGTAGATCTCGATGAAACTATTAGATAATGCAAACGGTTCGTCAAAAAACTCAACCGTTTGTGAGTTTTTGAATTTTCAAGAATTTGTTAAATGTGAAAATATGGTAAAATGGCAAAAACGTCATTTTTTAAAATGATTCAAGGTGTGTTACTTTGAACAAAAATGTTTCTTATGAAAAATAGAAATTTTTGATGTAAAGAGAAAATTTTAGCCCCAGAGGCAAAATTGTCACAATTTTTGGTTTAGGTGCTAAACCGTAAAGTTTAATTAAAAAGGGGTTTATGTGTGAAAAAAAGGGTTTCGGGCCACTAGGACATTATTTTGAAGTTAATATGTGGCCGTGTTTGTTAAAAGAACAAAATTGAGCTCGGATCGATCAATAAGACACGGAGAGCAAAATCATCATTTTTGCCCGAATAACCCGAGTAACTCTAATAAGGTCATAGATAGGAAAAGAAAGTGATTAGAAAGATTTTTGCCCTTCGTAAGTAACGATAGGGTAGAATTAGAAAGAAATAAGAAAATTAGTATCTATAGAGTTGTGTATAGTTATACAACTCGAATGATTAAGTAATGAACGTTTTGTGACGAAACGTATTGGAATTGGCTAATAATTTTGTAATTGGCCAACAGGATCCTAGGAGTCTAGGAGACCAAAGATCAAAGTTGATTTTGCAGTGCACAAAAGCAAGTAAGTACCCTTCCCACCTACAGTATGAAATGGTAGGTGTAGAATGCGTGAATATGTATATTAGGGTATATATAACAATGCAAACTTGTATGTTGTTATGAAATGAATATCTAAGAGGTATAGAATCGATGCCTGTGTGTATATAATTAGAATATCTAAGTACATAACATGTTATGTATTGCTATGTACAAGATATGGTGTATCAGAGTATATAATAATGAATGCGTGTATGTATACGAAGTAGGTACTTGTGTGTACTCCGTTATGCATACAAACTCATATATCATGGATAACATGTGATTATCATTTCATGCCTGGTATGACAACCATATTAAAGGAACTGGTAAATATGTCACCAGAATTTAAGAAGAAAAGTGTCGTACCGCCTCCTGAAGTAAGGGGAGTTTAAAGAATAAAATATGGTCACGGTGTTACGTAGACTTAAATGATATTGTGTAATGATACGAACACTTGGGCCCTAATGAAAGATAAGAAATGATCAAGATAAGGAAAGTTCATAAGAAAGCATAATTGAATCATGCATTCAATTGATTGTCCATGTGGGATTTATGGGACTTACTGGACGTTAGCTCATTAAGTTTTTCATGCTGTAGGTATTCCGACGAGAAGGTCAGAATAAATTGTAACGATGAGCTGGCGGACGGATGATGGGTGTAGATTAGGTATGGAGTCCGCTATTGAATGTTTTCGCTGTGCATATTATAAGTTATTTTGACAAGGAATGTTTGAACAGGAAAATGTTGTAAAAGTAAGAATGTTTATATAAAAATAAGTGAGAGAAAGTATTTTGGGAGTTACCAAATTTATTGTAAAGTAAAGTATTTATTTCAGTTTAAAAAAAAATTAAATTTTTGCCCCTAAGTATGAAAGGAAAAGTTTAATCACAGCCCGAAAATGTGGGTTGTGACATTTACAAAGTTTCCACATTTAGTATTTCCAATTTTGAATAAATGTGATTTAATTTCAAATATGGAAAGTTAAATATAGAGACAAATGAGCTTGGGTAACAAGCAGTATTCTCGCCTACACGGTTATGGAGTGTTAGACTAGATACTCTAAGGATTCAATAATATAATAGTTTTTTGAGACGTTTAATCAATAAAGAGTTTATTATTTATTTTCATATATGAAATGATGTCCTCTTTATGTTCATTTATGTTGAATATATGATAAACAAATAAAAGTCTAAGACTGTTAGTTTAAACCTTTAAGATCGTGCATATGGTGGACAGATTATTCAAAAAACATGAATCTTAAAGGTGATAGTATAAATGATAAGATCCACAATCAAAGGAATAAAGTTGAGGCTTTATTCACGTTAAGATTATTATTTTGTCTACATCCCTAACAGGAGATAACTTGTCTTAGTTATCAGAGTTAGACTTTGCGAGTATAAACATTGTTATATTATCATAGGTGATGATATATTGCATCAGGACAGAAGTTAAATTGAGTTGATTAATAATTCTGTTTGTTTAAATCAATTCCTTTTAGACAATCATATGTGTCATATCTTAATCTTGAAATAAATTAATTGGCCCGTATTCTTGACTTGTATCTTTTGATGTACCAAAGGGTTACATCTTGAATTAGATGATGGTACGCATACCAGTACATTGGAGATATGACTATTGATTAACGTTGACTCGTTATTCATAGATATGAAATCTATAGCTCTTTAGTAGAGTTAATGATATTCTCTTATAGGCATTAGCCTATAATTAAAAACTAGAGCGCTCAAGCATTTGAATATATAGGTGCAACCAAACAATTACTATTTATGAATAGTAAAAATTATAATAGTGAGATATGAAACATAAGATAAAAATAATCAGAAAGACAAAGCAGAATTTATCCTTAAGCTGATTATAAATATCCTATGAGGATGTTACATATTATGATATGTCATGGACTATAAACTTATTGGAGTTTTGTAATTTCATATAGTTCGAGAGTACAGCTCTAAGCTTTTAGTGGAATAGCTTAAGAGTTGATAATTATAAAATGAAAATGTCAGGGACATGTTATTTTATAATTATAAGAGCTTAATCTATAAGTCCATCAAGTCCCTTTTGCTAACTCATAATATTTCATGTTACGATACAGTGTATTTTTCCTACATATTGATGACCTATGTTAATTCTTAGATTGGTTTAAATTCAGTTGATTGAATTTAATAATTCATGTTAGCTTATTGGTTGAATTAATTTTATGAATTAATTCAAGATAAACATGTGGAATTATTTGAATATATATTTAATTTGACATGGGATTATCTATATATGACTGTTTTAATCAGATAGCTTCTCTATTAGATTATTTGAATTAAAACTGAGGCTCTATTTAAGATTTTCGTGTAGAATAAGATATAAAAACATTCATAACTGGGTGCCTGCCAGTTTCGTCCGATTGGTGGAGCGTAACTTACCTACAAAATAGCACAACCGGCAGGCAGTGGTCAGGACCAGCAGTCCAGTTGAGCAAAATCCTATTATGCATTTTCACACATTTTGATGCCGATTTTGAACTAGTTTCGAATTTATAAGCCTTACCTAAGTAGAATTGACTCCTTACCCACCACTATAAATAGAATACTTGTTACTATTGTTATTTAGATCACCAAAGAAATTTAGAGAAAGTATTTTAGAGAGAGAAAAGCTGAAACTCCCATAGGGATATTGTTGAACATCCTGAATCTTAGCTCTTATTTTTCCCTTGTAGTTGGAAGGAGACGTTAAGAAGTGGAGAATTAAACGACGTATACCTACTCATATTCCAGTCATGGAAAAGAGAATAGCAAAAAAAATTAGTTGGTTGAAGCTCTTTTAGATACAATTCTCAATAGCAGTTCCGTCGAAGTATTTTCTTGTTAGAAGTACAGTTCTAATTCTAAGAGATATGTAAGATCTTAATTAATTTATATACATAGCATGTGTAACTTGTTATTTGAAAAAAGACTTTGGTTTAAAATTTTAAAATTTTGTTGCACTCACGCTTTTCTAGCATGGAGATGGCACCACATGTACGGAGCATCTCTCTATGTGTGGCGCCTATTATAATACTGAGAAAGGAAAACCTATGTCTTTTATTTTAATTAAATATTTGATATCAAATTAAAATAAGAAGACATTCTAAACTTAATTAGCTCTCTTTTTCTCTATAAATAGAAGCATCTTCTATTAATTAGAGATACACATTTGAGTCTTGGAGAGACTGAAAATACTCTGTCAAATTCTGCCCTCTAGTAGGCGTGTAAGAGAGTTAGAGAGAGTGAAGAAGATTTCTTTATCCCACGACTCGTTCTTCTCATGTGTTGAGGTTTATGGGTGACATAAATTAGTTGAGTATTTAAGAAACCATATTCCTTCAACGCCTACCTGTTCGTCCATCTGGTGTCAAGAACTAGGAGAACAAGACGGTGATTACAATCTTGAAGAGAAAGTCATTTACCTTTTGTTTCATCTCTGATCATATTCCAATAAGTAAAGCTTTGTTATATATTTATTTATGCGTAAAATTAATATAATCTATAGTGTTATATAAAATTTTTGAGAAAATTTTTGTTATATACGATTCATACCATTACCACATTTCTGTTATATTTTGTGAAAAATATTGTCCAAAACCAAGACCAACCCCATGTAGAAGTCTTCGTCTTCGTGTTGATCTTTACAATGACAAACCACAAATCATTGTCTTTCCACTCTTAAGTGTACGGGTTTGGATGTGTATGAACTTGTTAGAGTGGACAAGCTTCAAAGAGAAAACGACAAGACAATATACAAAGGGCCCAAATCTCAGAAGAGTTGAAAACTGTTGTTTTCCTCTAACAAATTACAGCGCCAATCTGTCATTGAAGTGGGGCCCCCTTACTTCAACTTGGCTTAGCTCTTGTAGATCTGAAATTGATTGCAACTTTATAGCTGGTTTCACAACTTGAGATTTCTTGTCTGCTCTTTTTCTATTGTTTTTAGTTGTCAATGTTAATGTTTAAAGAGTTTTCTATAGTAAAATACTTTATTGTAATGTATGTTTTCACATATTAAATCTAGTCAAAATCACATTATCAAAATTATATATACAAATGAACCTATTAAAAATAAGACGATTTACATCGGGGTTTTCAAGTAGAATATTATCTCATAATTTATCAAAAAATTCCAAAAGAAAGAAATCTTTTGATACATGCGTTGATTGTGTTGTGCTTTATTAGATTTAACATGCCATTCAAGGGCTACAAGGGGGCACAACTAATCCTATCAGCACTATTTCGTGAATCTTTTGCACAATTCTTACAAATCGACACTTGTACTCCCAATATGGTTCGATTATTACTCAAATTTACTCTTTAGTTCAAATTGATGATCGATTTTAAGATTTAGAGTTATTAGCACCAATAGTCTTTAAAGTTTACAGCCTTTCTTACTTTGTTTTTGGACTTTAAAAATCACCACTTTATCTCTTGAACTTTCAAAACTTCTTACTTGGCTCTCTAAAGTTTAAAAATCATCACTTTATCCCCTGAACCTTCGAAGCTTCTCACTTTGTCCACTCTAAACCTCTTCTTTTTTGTTCAAATAGACAGAATTAAACCTACATGATTCATACATAAAACACCTATAAGGGAAAAATGGGATTTTATCATGCCCAAATTTATTTTCACATTTATACTCTCACTTAGGTTTCTTATATACATATATATATATATATATATATATATATATTTGAAATCTCATTTAAGAAAAGTTTGTATATACATTTCTTCTTATTTTTAATACATAACTCTCATTTAACAAACTAATATTATTCGTCGATATCTTCTTATATTTATTGTGAAACTCATCTTGTTTATTATTCAAATTTAAATATCGGCAAATAATATCAAATTAATAAATGATTTATGCATTAAATTTAAGCAGAAATATGCAGACAAATCATTCCTAAATGAAAGTTTAAATTAAAAATAAAAAAGCCTTAAGTGCAAGTGTAAACATGAAACAAAACTTGAAAGTGATAAAATATCATTTTTACCCTTACAGATGACCCATATGCGAATCGCATAAGCTTAATTCTCTATTAAACAAAAAATCGAAAGCTCAGAAAAAAAAAATAAGAAATTTTAAAAGTTTAAGAAGCAAAATGATGATTTTTAAAATCTATGTGACAAAGTAAGAAGATTTAAGAATTCATAAAATAAAATAATAATTCTCAAAATTTAGGGGCCAACATGTTGACCTTAAAATTTACAGATCATTAAGGTTAATAAAGATAGATAGTCACGTAACTCATAGCCTAATCCGGGTCCGTTTTCTCTTTTTGTCTTAAATTAATGGCTCTAATAATCCCCAACTTTTTGTTGAAAGTGATCATTTGATCCTTTTTAAACCTTTGTTTTTAGGTGCAAAAAGACGATTTTAACCCTTTTCTTTTTCTTTTATTTTCTTTATTTTTATTTTTTGAAATTGTCGTTCTGGGATAATCATACTTGATCCATAACCCCTTGTGCGGTATCATAATTCGGCTTGGGACACAGCTAGAGCGAGAATTTCCAGTGTCTGGATTGAAACTACCAATTTATTTCGTATATTGAAGTTTGAACAACTTTTTCTATGCTTTCCAGAGAACTGGACAATAGACATGTTGTTCGGTGACTTGAAGACTCTTATAAAATATATATACAAAGAGAGAATATTTAGAGGAGCTATTATTTTAGAATTATAGTTCATCAGATAAATCTTCCCTCCGCCGTCGCATTCTTGCTCCCCATGACATGTTTCCTCTTTCATCCTCGTTCGAGCTTCTCCTTTTAAGCTCTGATAGCTGAGATTGCCAACGAATTTTCCACTCATTTTTCAATTCCATTCCCTGAACCCAAACACAAAAGTATAAAAAAGATTACGCCAAGTCAACACTATGTTTAAAATTAAAAGTTAAGACATTTTGGATTTTGCCCATCTGAAAAAAAAAAAAAAAAGAAGTAAAATGGTACAAGTAATGCATATAAAAGGAGAGTTGACCGAAGCATGTAAACTGATTCAGCAAACAGCAATGTCTGAGTCACGAGGGAGTTCATTTGTTTGTGGGGGACAAAAATGAATACATGAAAAGTTCTTTTCATCTCGATGATCCCGCTACTTATAAAATTGACATATAGTATATTTTTTTGACTAAGACCCAATCTTTTATCAATAACAAGGTTAGGGTTGAATAGGTTATAACATCATTAAATTCAAAGGAATTCTTCTACCAGAAGGCAATTTTGTTTAACGGCAGAACACGGATATCCATGTAAACAGTTTTCAAATCATGTCGCCGATTGCTTTCTCCTCTTTTTTTTTCACCTAAAATAACAAGTGATATTGAAACGATTAAAGAAGTTTCTTTCACTGAATGACTGAAAAATATTTTTTTGAAAAATCCTTTTTCTCCTTGCGGGTTACAATTCTATTAGGCTTTAATCTAACATGTAATATACTTTTTAAGCCGGTTTTACTACAGGGACGTTGAATAAGATTGTCTGTTTGTTTGAAGCTTCTAACCTTCAAGTATTTCAGGTTGAAAAACATGGTGGAAGAAAACACTCAAAAAGTCCAAGCATTGGGTTCTTTTTATACTACTTTATTATAAATGGAGCCAACCGTTAAACTTTTACTACTATTATTATTGTTGTTGTTGTTGTTGTTGTTGTTAATAAATACACCCACCTTCAGAAAGTTGGTTTGATATTTTTGGTATCTTCAAAAGGCAAAACCACTGACTCATAAAATTTCCGCTAGACGCATCTAATATTCGGAAAACTTTTTTCTTTCCGACCGGCCTACGGCCAGGCCCTCTCAGTGGAAAATTGAAACAAATATTAGAGACAAGACAGCTACCAACCCATGAGGCCAATTTTTAAATGCAACAATAATTCAAGAAGACACCATTTCTCAAGAAAAACATATAATATTGAAGTATGAAAAAAAAAAAAAAAAGAAAATCAAAATACCAAACTGGATAGAGGAGAAACAGACAAGGAACAAAACTACCCAAATCTTATATGAGAACAAAGTCCCAAATCTTAGAAAATTTTTATCTCAATTATTTAGTAAAAAAAGGAAAGAAATTTATCTCAACACGCCATTTGTCAAGTTTTCTGCGACATTTTTTTCAACTTATTTGCTGGAATCTAGTTCACTTTCTATCCAAAAATTTGACCAGAAACAGTGGATATCCAAACTAAGAACAAGAAGATGAAGAGTACCACAAACGTACTTGATTTTCCAA
The DNA here is from genome assembly GCA_946598075.1 of Artocarpus hirsutus. Taxonomy (NCBI): domain Eukaryota; kingdom Viridiplantae; phylum Streptophyta; class Magnoliopsida; order Rosales; family Moraceae; genus Artocarpus; species Artocarpus hirsutus. The sequence goes on along the minus strand of CAMOHE010029705.1, from coordinate 15,134 downwards.
CAACAGAAACAAAGAACCCCATATCAACACAATCAAAGAAATTAAACAAGTCCAAAATGAAAAATTCTATTAATTCCCCCAAACTTTCAAGATTGTAACATTATGCACCGAACTTTTGTGCATATCATCCGTTTTCCCCAAACTTTGATAGTGTATCAAATTACTCCCATTTTTGTCTTCAAATTTTCAATCTTTTTTCTTGATTTTTAATCACAACCTTCAATTTGCGACCCTACAAACCCAATCCCTCGAAAATATCGACGAGACAGAATTTGAAACTCTCAAAATCGGAAAAACAAAACAAAATAAAGAAAGGAAGAAATGAAAATACCTCGTTGGATTGGTATCTTCTGCGGGCGGAGAAAGCCATGTGAAGTCCATTGGCCATGTCGCGGTCGTAGATGGCTCGGCGGCTCGGATCGGAGAGGGTCTCGTAGGCCTCATGGACCCGAAGGAATCTTCGGGTGTACTCCTCGACCCGATCCGGCGGCGAGACGTCCGGGTGGTACTTCCTCGCTAGCTGCTTGTAGGCCTGCTTTATCTCCCACAGCGATCCCGACTCCGGGATCCCCAGCAACTCGTAGAAGCTCGCCTCCGCCTCCTCCTCCGCCACCGCCACCGCCACAGCCCCATCGCTGAATGCCGCCGCCTTCGATTTCGATTTCGATTTTGATTTCGACCGAATCCGGGATGGGAAAATGGATTGGGCAAGGAACCGAACCATGGAATTAGGGTTTCTGGTGGTGATGGTGGCGATGGAGGCCGAACTCGAAGGGAAGAAGAAGCGAGATTCGCTTCCTGGAATCGTCAACCCATTGCATTGCATCTCTTCTTTCTCTCTCCTCTTTCTCTCTCTAGGATTCTCTGATCTTCTATTTGTTGGCGGTATTTTTTTGGGTTTATTATTAATTTTATTTTATTTCTGAAGGAGATTAGAGTGATTTTTTTTTGTGATTTTTAAAAAGTGGAAATGGGAAAGTTTTGAGTTTGAAGAAGTCTGAGGGAGAAGGAAACACTTGTGGCGTGGATTTGAGCGTGGGGGTTTGAGGATAGAAACTAAAGCTTGCTTATATAGGGACGTTTCTTTATTATTTATTTTTTTTATAATATTTTTCCGAAGTAGATGAGACGGCGGTGGAGGGAGGGTCCCATGTATGGGTATTTTGGCGGGGAAGAAAAATACATGACGATCACCTTCGATTCTTTTCTTTGGAAAGAAAACAAAAGTTGAGAAAATAACGTCTGTTTTTGGCACTTGATTTAAACAACCACGGCAACAGACAAAAAGTTGCTACCGTATAAACATAAAATTTTTTTATGTTACAGTTTTAAAAGTAATATTTTTACTTTAATTAATTTTTAAACACTTTTTTGTATATTATGTTGTATTTTTAATAAATATGTTTATTTATAATATATTTAAAAAAATTATGTCATATTGTCGTTTATATTATATATTTGAGTTGTGTCATATTTAATACATGTGTCATTTATAAAAGCAAGTTTTAAAATATGATATTTATAAAAATTTTCCAATAAGTTGATGTTTTGTTGGGCTTTATTTAAGATAGCTTGTGCTTTTGTTATTGCGGAGTAAAAGAAGAGAGGGATAAATTATGATTTTTCAATTCTTGTTTACGTAGTGCCTAAAAAAAGCTTTCTGATTTCAAAGAGTTTTCAAGCTTGTTTAATTAAATATGTCTAAAGCCCTTATTATTATAGAAAATAAAATAATATAAAAATATGAACAAAATTTTTAGTCCCTTATTCACAAATATATGTCAAAAGTATAAAAGCCTAATTGGAATGGCTTAAAAAAAGTTACTGTTGGCTTATGTACTTAAAAATTGTTTTTTGATACATTTGAATAGATCTATAAAAAATGCTTTTAGTTTTTATAAATACTTTCGAGAAAACCCAACTATTTAGTGCTTGTGAAAAAATTGCTTAGCAAAACTTTTTTATTTGTACTTTGACCTTTTTATTTAAAAATAATAAATTAAGATCAATATTTTTAAATTAGACTATTTTTTTATATCGATAAAACCTTTTGACTTATTTAACCAAACGATTTAAAAGGTCTTTTAAAAAAAAATTATACACTTTCCAAACACTAATTTAAAAGTTTTAATTTATATTTCTTCCCTTTTTCTACTGGTTAAAGGTAAAACTACAAGCCATTCAAATGAGCTCTAAATAAAAATAATAATAAAAAAAATTCCATAAACTCTTTTTCAATGAGTACCAAAAAGGTGATTTTTTTTATCAAATGTCCCCGAAGGGGCACCAAAAAAATGATTTGCTTCTAATGAATTTTTAAAAACCAAAAACCTAATTAATGTGCTCAACAAAATCCAAAAAGAATTTTTAGGCTAAATAAGCGAAAAGTAACTTATCTTATTTTGAACGACTCCTTGAACTACGATGTCCAATTTTTTGCGATTTGAAGCAATGTGTTTTCTTCATTTGTGTTAATAATGTTATTTTGCGGAATAACAATCAAGAGTGGCACTCTTTTTTATATTAAAAAGAAGAAAATAAAATATACCAATATACATATTTTAGTCGTCAAATTCGATCTTTTCAACTTAATAACGTTAGGGTTAATTCGAGAAATATTACTTTTGTTTTTTTTTAATCTTACTTCTTTTTTTGAGAAATTTTGAGACATATTTTCTTTATATAAAAACATAATTAATTACAAAAATTTTGAGTTAGGATAAGCCGGTAAGATAAATAAGTGTTATTTAAGGGTATTTCAACCTTTTTGACTGCAAAAAAAAGGGTATGAATCAAATGAAGAAACATTAGTTGTAAAACATAATAGCTATAATAAAAAAGTAGTATAGCCTCATATATATTCTTTGAATTTTGAAGTGATATGTTCCCTCTTTAATGTTATTTTGTAGAATGAAAATAGATAAGAGTGCCCCTTCAAGGGTTAAAAAAAGGTTGCATAAAGAAAATACTTAAAGCATATGCATCAAAAAATTCTCCAATAATATGCAAAAAAAGTATTTATGATTCTTACTTGTCAAATTTTAATTGGGCATCAAGATATGCACATATTTATCACTATTAGCAAGTTAACAATATTCTAACTCTAAAAATGTCCTTTTTTTTCTCTTTTCTATTTTAGTTTTAAAGCGACACGTGTGCTTTTTAATAGGACTGAGACCACTTCAGAACTATATCAGCATCCCCAACCTCAGAGTTTCTTTAAACTTTTTCTCTCAATTTTATTTTTGTTGCAAATTTTTATTTTAAAATCTGTTCCTTGTGAAAATTTTCAATTCATAGTTTTTACACACATTTTAAAATTTCAACCCAAGAATTCCTTATTTATTTATTATGTTTTCGCTTTAGTTGTTTTTTTTTTCTTTGTTTTTTTTTTTCCTGAAATAGATAAGATGGTAGCGGAGGGAGGGTCCCATGGGTATTCTGGTAGTTTTGGAGTCAAGAAACGTGATAATGGCCTTATGTTAACATCATTGCTGACCCTGAAGAGTTCAATTTTTAAATGATATTTAGTTAAACTTTTAATTGCATTTTGAGATATTAACATCCAAACGACTATTATTAGAAAATGAACAAAATTACCAACTCTAATAAGTAGTGCTCCAGTTTTTGGGTTTTGATGCCACATGTTCCCTATTTCTTTCTTTCTTTCTTTTTCTTTTTTTTTTTTTTTTTTTGAATTTAATGTAGAAGGATTCGAATCCTTCATATTTTGCTTCCCTTTTTAAGAAAGACAAAGCTACCTTAGCCCAACCAACATCCCCAACCCAAGAGTTTCTTTCAACATTTGCTCTAGTTTCTTTTTTTTTTTTTTTTAACAATATGTTTTAATCTTTTCCTTCTAATATTTTTAATAACTTTCTAAGGGACTTCTTCAAAAGTTTTATATTTCAAATAAAAAATCCTAAATAAAACAGAAACCAAGTACACTGTTATATGAAGTCATAATTTTGTAGAGTTTTAATTTCAAATAGTGGATTGAACTTGATTGTAGGCTTGATTCATATGAAAAAAGAACACATAGATACAAATGCATAGAAAAAAAAAAGGAAAAAAAAAGGAGAGAGATTCAAAAAGTAAAAATAATAAATGAAAATAGTTCTTATGTTAGTTTGATTTAAAATGCTAGCTTATTCATGCTTCTAAAAAACAAAAAATCTTAGCTCACGAATTACTATTGGTAAAAATGTTTTCTTATAAATTCAAAATAAAGAGGATTACTCAAAGAAAATAATCAAAGCATTTGTCTCTGAAAATTCTTGAATAATATACCAAAAATAAAGCTGTATTTCATGTTTGATTTATTGGCTTAGTCCAGCTCAGCCTATTCATATGGCCATAATATTTGAATTGGTGTTTGGTGAGGCATTTGTTTTGAACTAAACTAACAATTTAAACTGAACTGAACGCCCCAACGCAGAAATCAATTTATCTTTTATTTCAACACTTTGAACCAATATTGAGCCATGATTTCAGTTCCCCAATTTGTGTTTATAATTTAGAACTACTATTTCATATTTATTTCAATGGTTAATTACATAATTATATCTCATAGTTTTAACTATGTTACAATCTATCCTTTTTGTTTTTAGAAACTACAAAATTATCCTTTGAATTTAAAAAACTTATTTCAATTTCATTCTTATGAAGCAGAAAAATTGGATAAGATAACATAACTACTTATAAACAATTGTAAAAATATTTTATAGATTTAAAAACATAAAAATCTTAAAACACAACATCAAGTTTCAAAAAAAAAAAAAAAAATCTTAAGCCTTATGGCATTTTGAAAATTTTTTCACATCAAGTTTCAAAAAAAAAAAAAAAAAATCTTAAGCCTTATGGCATTTTGAAAATTTTTTAAAATTTTTCTTAAGAAGAAAAATATAATTCGAAAACAAATTTGGTGTAATTCATAATATCTTTGTCTTATTGCTATTTTTCTATCCAAAAATTCTATGAC
>CAMOHE010029705.1:0-10133 GCA_946598075.1 Artocarpus hirsutus | reverse complement strand
TTTTTGTTTTTAGAAACTACAAAATTATCCTTTGAATTTAAAAAACTTATTTCAATTTCATTCTTATGAAGCAGAAAAATTGGATAAGATAACATAACTACTTATAAACAATTGTAAAAATATTTTATAGATTTAAAAACATAAAAATCTTAAAACACAACATCAAGTTTCAAAAAAAAAAAAAAAAAAAATCTTAAGCCTTATGGCATTTTGAAAATTTTTTAAAATTTTTCTTAAGAAGAAAAATATAATTCGAAAACAAATTTGGTGTAATTAATAATATCTTTGTCTTATTGCTATTTTTCTATCCAAAAATTCTATGACGGATAAAAGTTGTGTTTGGCAAAATCAACTCTAACTAAAAATTTTTGATTGCTACAGTGTAAAACTCTCACATGCTATAGTGATAAGAAAAAGTAAGCTATAATGTAAAACACTCATATGCTATAGTTTTCAATTCAAAAGTTTCAGTTCTAACCACACTCTCCAAACACCTTAAAAATTGAAACTAGTTTTTTAAATTCAAAGGATACTATTGTATAGCGTGTTTGAAAAAGTAGTTCAAAGTAATAGTGTAAAATATGAACAGTGTAAAGCTCTCATAAGCTTTAAGAAAAAGCTATAGTATTAGTTCTTACATGCTATAAACTTTAAACCCTAACTGATATGTTAAACTACTCTCCCAAACACCCTAATAGTTTCCAAAAAAGAGAAATAAATTGAGAAATGATACGAGGTATGATTATGCAATTAAAAAAATTTACGTTTGAATATAGTTTTCGACACTTAGAGACTATTTTAGTTTGGATTTCCTATTCAGGTTAAGACTTTAATTACAAATCCAAAAGCTAGTTTGGATTGCAGTCTCTACTCGGTTTGACAAACTGGTTTGAACCAATAACAGTATGAGAGTGTAAAGCAAAAAATTATTACAGTGTACAGCTCTCACATGTTATAATTTTTAACTAATTTTTTTCAATTTAAGCTTTTACTGAACATTATATTAAATTAGTTGTTCGGATTTTCTTGTTCAAAGCAGAAAGTTTATATCATTCCTATTTGAGCTAACAAACCGATTAGGGTACATAATTCCTGCTTGTCAAATTTTCATTTTTCTGACGCAAATTATTTGAATTCGGAGGTCCGCTACATATTTATGACTACAGGTGAGTTCCATGTAAGGAACGTATTTCTAGCCGAGCGTCTACGATACAATGGCACACGGGTGGGACAACTAATTAATCTCAACTTCCTCGACCTACCGGGGATGGAAAGTCAACTTCCTTCAACCTAAATTAAGAGAACGTCATGTGAACCGTTCGATTTTATCATTTGTCGAGGGAATTCTAGAATTAGATGATTCATTACCCAGGACAATCCAGCTTTTCTAGAAGAAAAAAAAATAGAAAAAGATGGAAAAGGTGACGAGTATATTGAACCCAAAGCTGGACCCACAACTAAAGGTGTTCAAAGTAACCATCAAAATGAGAAAACCTTCAAACGGAATCATACCATTAATGTTCTAGAAAACAGAAATAGGAAGGAATTAAGTCATTATTATTAACTGAGAATAAAGATAAATAGACTAAAATATGACAGTGTTTAGATTAAAATAAAATTTATTTTGTACAGAATGACGTAGAGAGAAACACGAAGGAGTAAAAATATAACCCTACAAATGAAAGGAAGAGAAGAAGAAAGAGAAGAAAAAAGAGGAGAGATATTGTTCGGACTTATTACCACCTTTAATTAGTGAGGTATCAAGGCCCATGTAACTATAATTTTTAAGAATAACATATCAAAAAGCTTGAGACAAAATCTATAATAGATTCATATCCACTAGCATATGTGCAATAATTTTATTCAATACTTTTAATTAATTAGTCGAAATAGATTACCTCATTATATCTGAGCATCCACGTTTGTGAAGGAAAAGTACAATTCCAAAACAATTGTTTATAACACTCTTTAAAATAAAATAATAATAAAAAAAAACAAAACCTTTACAATTCGGATAGTAACTTGAGGACTATTTTATACAAAATGTATAACATTTTTTTTTTTACAACCATTAGTTTAATTAAAGAAAATTTGCAATCCTGCCTTTTTGTGCTTGTGAAAGGACAAAGATCACGAGAACTAGTTAATTAGATTTTATTTTTTTAAAAAAAACAAGTTACTTAAATTTTAGTTTGTCATTAGTTGTTGTTTGTTGGTTGAGAAAATGGGTCAATCAAATCTTCGTAACCACATTAGAATTTGTCCCCTCCCTTTCTCATAACCCTAATTTGTTCTTGGGCTTTTTCATTTTTCATTTTTCTTTTCGGCCCAAGAGAAACTATATGACCATTCCAGCTGGACCAGAATAACTTTTTTTATACATATAATTAAACTCCAGCTTTATTTATGGTAGATAAGCTAGTTAGCTAGCACAGTTGATGGTTTAAGCTCATGGTTAGTGTAACCTTTTGTAAAGTACACGTGTATTGACTTGTAGTTAGTTGGTTGAGGAAATACAATTAATCTGTCTAGAAGGCAGCAGCAACTTGGACTCACAGCGACGGCAGCAATGGCAAAAGGTTGGCCAATTCACGTTTCCACATATTTTGATATTCTATGCTTATAGTTTATTGCATATTAAATCATTATTAAGTCTAACAGTTGATAACAGAGCGAAAAAAAAAATTACTTCTACTTTGAATATTTGCAGTCTGTGAAAACATGCACAAAAAATTTTTTCAATGTTTTTGGGTTATTGAATTAAGAGTTTTTTGATTAAAATTAAGGTAAGAAATCATTAACATATTTGATTTCTAAGTTTTCTCTAATTTGAAAAGTCAAAAATAGAGTCTAAACCATGAAAAACGAGCCGTGTTTGAAACTGGGTCAAAATTCAGATCAACTGAGTCAAAAAGACCCAAATTAGAGGTTGAAGACGACTGAAAAACAACATGTCGTTTGGCATTTTGACCAGTCAAGCGACATGTCATTTGGACTGGCCGATAATTGTTTTTCAAACAAGAGAACGACATGCGTTTCGGGCCTTAATGCCCAAAACGACATGTCATTTGGACAAGGGGAGGGGGCATTTTTTAGGCAAAAAAATTACGGGTTGTGTTTGAGCCTTAATGCCTCAAATGACATGTCGTTTCTTACGGGTAGAAAATAAAAAAATTCTAAAAATTAAAAAAAATTTGGCTATTTCTTAGGTTTAATAAATAATTTTTGGGAAAATTTTCATAAAATTTATAGATTTTAATAATTTATGAAATTTTCATAATATCCACAATTTTGATATGAATTTTCATATTTTAGTATGATTTATAAAAAGATTCATAATTTTAAATATTCATAATTTTTAGCATTTGTTATGAATATTATACATTTGCGTGGATATAATTTTGTATATTTATATGCATATAATATTCATTATGTATGATTTATAATTTTAATTATACATGCAATATTAAGTTGAATAATTTAGTACATTAAAATTTTGTATAATCATGCACTAGATTATGTTATTTTTATGTATAATTCTAATTTATGCATAAAGAATATTAATACATAAATTATTGATTTTTGTTCATATTTGTTTATATTGCTTTAAGTTAAATGCAATATAATTTATTTATGAACAAGATTTTAAAACAAATGTCTAGTGAACCATATAATTTTAATTAATCAAAGTTTAGTCATAGCAGCTTTAATTATATAAAATTATATATTTAGTGATTTAGGATCACATTTAGAAAATGACATTAGTTGTAATTAATCAAAATTGATATAATGAAATTTATCCCACAGGAATTTTTATTATATTTTATGGTTAATTAGGATAGAACATCAAATTCTATTTCTTAATTTACCTATAAGAATTAAGAAAAAGAACATAATTTGATAGTTTTATCATAAAGTTAGTGAATCTAATTGAATTATAACTATAGCCCACAAGCAAGTTTTATGTCACTAGATTCATAATTTTACCACATGATTTACATTGATAAAACATGATATAAGTTTCTTAGACTTGAAAATTATATAATGCAAGCGTGTAATTTTTATGCAGCTTTGAAATCTGCAAATTACTCTGATATTAAATGTGAAATTCCTAAACTTAGATGGGAAAATTATAAAATATGAAAGGAGAGAGTTTTTTCTTCATCTTGGGTGGATAGACATAATCTATGCTATTAAGAAAGATGAACCTGTTATTACTAATACTAGTACTGCAGATGAAAAGGATCTTTATGAATATTAGGAGCGATCTAATCGCCTCAATATGATGTTCATAAATAATCATATTTCTGTTGGTATTAGAGGTTCTATTGAGAAACGCAAGAATGTCAACGCATTGTTGAAGGTCATTGATGAGTAGTTTGAAACATCAGATAAAGCACTTGCCAACACCCTAATAATTAAAATTTCATCCTTAAGGCTCATCGGTGTTAGAGGTGTGTGTGAACTTATCATGAAAATGAGGAAGACTATGGTTTAATTAAAAACACTTAAGGTTGATATATCTGATCTTTTCTTGTGCACTATATATTAAACTCTCTTCTACAGCAACATGGATCCTCCTACAACACATATAAGGATAAATGGTCAATTAATAAATTCATGACCATGTGCATTCAAGAAGAAGGGAGACTGACAATGGAAATGGGTAAAAGTACATTAATGGTAACATAAGAAAAGAATAAAAAACAAGCCAAACAAAAGAAGAAAGTTAAAATACCTATTCAAGGTGAAATAAGAAAGAAATCTAAGTGTTTCTTTTGTAAAAAGAAGAGACACATGAAGAAGGATTTCACTGAATTCCAAAACTGGCTTGAAAAGAAAGGTAATTCAATCTCATTTATTTGTTATGAATCTAATATGGTTGATCTTAATTGTAATACATGGTGGATTGATTTTGGTTCTACAACTGAGGAGGCAATTGGAACATGCACTTTAATTTTAAGTAGTGGTTTTATTTTGAATTTGGAAAAGACTTTTTATATTCCTAGTTTCTCTGGCAGTTTCAAGGCTTGTACCTTTGGGATATTTCTTCAGTTTTTCTAAGACTTCTTTCAATTTGTTTCATAAATTTGATCCTATTGGGAATAGTACATTGTCGGATAATCTTTTCTCGATTAACTTGCAAAATAATACTACTCATAATGCTATTCATGTTCACATATGTATAAAAGGTTGTATTATGAAGGAAGATTCCTCTATATTGTAGTACCGGAGATAGGGACATATCTTCATAAAAAGAATTAAAAGATTAGTAAATGATGGAGTACTTAATACTTTAGATTTTACTAATTTTAACACTTCTATGAGCTGCATTAAGGGAAAGCAGACCAAAAAATCTAAGAAAGGGATAAAGAGGAGTATAGACATATTAAAAATCATACATTCAGACATTTGTTGTCCAGACATGGACTTATATGGTCCAAAATACTTTATCTCTTTCATAGATAATTACTCATGATCCATGTATCTTTACTTGCTTCATAATAAGAACGAAATATTAGCTGCTTTTAAGATTTTTAAAGCTGAAGAAGAGAAACAATGTGGAAAGCAAATTAAGATATTAAGAACAGATAGAGGTGGGGAATACTATCATAGATACACTAAGAATAGACAAGCACCTGGCCCATTTACAAAGTTTCTTCAAGAACATGAGATAGTTACCTAATACACCATGCCTAGTTCTCTAAACCAAAATGGTGTAGCAAAAAAAAGAAACCAAACTTTAATGGATAAGGAGTATGCATAGTCACTCCAAACTACTTGAATCCTTATGAACTAAAACTTTTAAAATGACTGTGTATATGTTAAACCGAGTTTTAACAAAGGCTGTCCCAAAGACGCCATTTGAATTATGGAAAGGTTTGAAACCAAATTTGCAACATATACGCGTCTGGGGATGCTGGTCTGAAGTAAGAGTTTACAGCCCATAAGAAAAGAAATTGGATCTAAGGACCATTAGTAGATATATCATTGGATATGCCAAAAGGTCTAAAGGATACAGATTTTATTGTCCATCTCACAACACTACGATTGTGAAATAAAAAAATACAAAATTTCTTAGGAATGACTTGATCAGTAGGAGCGATTTATCACAAAACATTATTTTTGAGAAAGATCATTTTGATGCTCAACCTTCCTGCTTAAGTGACAAATTAATTGTTGTCCACAACATTCTCCAAGTTCAAACAAGTGTTGAACAACCAATCATTGAAATTCTACAAACTGATGATAATAAAGCAGTGGATCAAATTGTTTAGGAAATGCCTGAAATTATTGAACAATCAGTTGAACAACATGTTCCTCAGGAAAATGTTGATGCAACTTTAAGAGGATCTAATATTTCTTGTAACGATACGACATGTTTTTTCCTACAGATTGTTAATTTATGTTATTTATTAGATTGGCTAAAATTCAATATATTAGATTTAATAATTCATGTTGTTTTATTAGTTGAATTAATTTTATGAATTAATTCAAAATAAACATGTTGAATTGCTTAAAATAGATTCTATTTGTATGAGATTATATGTATATGATTATTTTAATTAGATAACTTTTCTGTTAGGTTATTTGAATTAAAATTGAGACTCTATAATGGATACTCGGGTCAAATCAAGTAGGATTTATCCATTATACTCGGTTTGAATTATTGGGATAAATCCTAAGTGCTAAAAATGCACATGATAGTGCTGCCACGACGGATCGGTCGACTGGACCCAATGTGGTGCACTAGCCATGTCAACAATCCATGTGCTTTATGCATTTTACTTAGAATATCGATCCAAACTCGAATTTTGAGGCCAAATCTAATAAGGTTAACCCGCAATTTGACTTATATATAAAGGGAACAATTTTCTATTGTTTCTTAAATCATTTGAGAAGTTTAGAAAGAGTATTCTAGAGAGAGAAACTTTGAAACTCCTACAAAGCTATAGTTTAATATCTCGAACCGTAGCTCTTAATTTTCTCAAGTGGTTGGAATGAGAGGTCACCTGAGGAGAAACTGAATGATGTGCAACCATTCGCACTCCGATCGTGGGAAGAGAATAGTAAGAAAGACCAGTTGGTTGGGGCTCTTATGGTAGATTTCTCTCGTTGCAATTCCTATAATTTTCCTGTCTACTAAAAGGTATGAAAAATCTTTTATTAATTTATATACGTAGCATGTCTAACTTGTTGTTTGGAAAAAAGCTTTGATTTAAAATTTTAAAATCCACTACATATTCGTTTTTTCAACAATTGGTAACAGAGCCATGGTTTTACGGAGTTTTTATGGGTTTATGATCATGCTATATACATAAATTATGTGATCTTAATCTCTCATATGCTTGAAGTATAATTTTTTAGAGAGTTAGTACTTTAGGGTTTCTATATAATTATATGTTGGTAAGAGATTATACGGTGAATGTTTATTAATTAATTATTATTGATTAAGTTTTTGTTTTAATTATTGTATTAATTAATTAATTTTGCCAAATATAGTTCCTTAGAGATTAGAATGTACATCTAGATTTTTTAAGTAATTAGATGGCGATCTATCATCACTGTCTTGGTTTTATTATTTTAATTTTGGTTTGTAATTTTTTATTAAAGTAATTGTTTAAAGAGAAGACGAATCTAGAAGATGGAATTGATTGATGGGCTATTTATTTTATGTGTTTATAAAATTTTCGTAAGTTTTTCAAATTGTAATTAAAATTAAAACTAAGAAAATAATGAAGAAAAAGGCTTCTTAGATTCTAGACAAAGTCGGCGCGATCAACTGAGATATTCATAGTCTAGTCGACCGTGAGGCAACAAGAAGCCATTTTCTGTTATTTTTGTGAGCTTTTTCTTTTGTGGAACAATTTTGAGAAAGACAAACAAGATTTTATGATAACCAAAGAATAAAATTCGATCTATATCAGATTGAAATTAAAGATGGACATTACGCGAAGAAGGATACTACAAGAAGATATAAGATGAAGAATCAATAAAAAGTTTCAATTAATTTTTGTAATCTTTATTTTCTTTTCTCAAGTGTGGAACCCTAATATTACAGTTATTTATTATATTGCTTGTAGCTTTGCTTATTGCGTTGCTTGTTTGCATTAAAATATATTTTGCCATGTATATTGATAACATGTCACGCAGAATAGGGAGTGCCGCTCATTAAAAATGGTTTATACATGATAATATAGAACCTTGATTTCTAAAATATTGAATGGGAGAAGATTTTCGAAGAGAAAACCTAAGGCCTCTATCGTTGGTCCATAGGTAACACATAATGGTTTTGACCCCTAAGAAAGGATGCATCATGTACAGGTTTGATCTCCGAGAGGATAATTTGCTTTAGCATGTTTTATTATTGTTCATTCCTAGGTGTCCATTATAAACCATGGATAAAGTAGTTGAAACAATGGTTAAACACTCAAGATTAATTTTATTATTAACCTATCCTAGGAGCTCTATTGATAAACTTAATGGCCAAAGAAAGTGATTATTAGTGTATACTAGATCGGATAGGTCTTGGATGTATATACTAATCAGAAGAGATCCTTGTTCCTAATTGAATTTAGCAAGTTTCCTCTAGGCAACTTGTTTAATTATAAGTTAGGAATTGTCCTTGTAAGGTTGTGATTTTTTTCACAGTTTTGACATATAAACACATTGTATGCCTACTTGTTTATGTTACCTTACTAAATTCTTATTGAATATTTACTTATGTTCGATATATGAATCTTTATTCTAGATCAAATTGTCTAAAAACACTTTATCTTTGATACTTGATAAAAACACTTTAACTGGCGAGAACTATAATAATTGAAAACGAAACCTGAATATCGTCATATCCTTTGAGAAATTAAAATTTGTGCTAACTGCACCATGTCCTCCTACACCTATCGGTGCCACTAATGAACAAATCCAAGCGTATTTTATCTGAAAGGATGCTAATGATCAGGCCCGCTAGTATATTATGGCTAGCATGAATAACATGCTACAGGCTCAACATGAAGATCATGAAACTACTTGGCAAATCATGGATAATCTTGAGGACATGTTTAGAGGCCAAGCCTTGATTAAGTGGCAAGGGGCTCTTTAGAAGCTTCTCAACTGTAAGCAAAAACTAGAGACTCTTGGGAAGGAGCATATGATGTTGGCCATAGGCTACCTCATCGAGGCTCAAAACCATGGAGCCGGCATTGATGCGGAGTCACAGATGACTGTGGTTTTTGAGACTCTTTCTAAGGAGTTCATCCCATTTAGAGCTTTATATAACTTGAGCAATAGACAGGGTATAACCTTAACTAAGTTGATGAAGCAGTTGTAGGAGTTCAAAAACTTGATCAGGGAAGCTCCAACTGGTTGCAAAGCAAAGGCAGTTAAATCTATTTTCAATTCCAATTCTAGGAATGAAAAGAAGCAAAAAGCCAAGAACAATAAGTCTTCTATTCCCAAAAAGGGCAAGAATAAGAAGAAAAAGAAGAGGAACCCAAAAAACTAAAGTGTTTCTTCTGCGGGAATGTGGGGCATATAAAGAAGAATTGTAAGGACTTCCAAGCTAAAGGAGGTAAGTGCGAACTTCTGGATATTGAGACTTGTTTAGTTGAAGAATCAAGTGACACTTAGGTCATAGATTCTGGAGCGACTAACAATGTTTGTATTTCTTTGTAGGGGTTTAAGGAAACAATAAGTCTACTACATGAGCACTTCATGTTACGGATTGGTGATGGATCCTTAGTATTGGCTAAAGCAGTCAAAGACGGCCATCTCTATTTTGATAGTTATAAGAGTTTAGTTTTGAGATATTGATTTATGTTAATAAACTTAAAGGAAATTTAATTTCTGTCACTTGTTTAGTTAAGGATTCTTATTCAGTTTCTTTAATAATGAAGTTGTGATTTGTAAAAATAAATTTTTTATCTGTAGTGGATGGATGCAAAACAACCTATATTTTATCAAACTTAAGATGGATTCACTGTTAAACACTGAGATTAACGATGACTTTAAAAGACTTAAAACTTCTCACACTAATAAGACTTATCTGTGGCACTTGTGATTAGGTCATATTAGCTTGAATAGGATTCAAACGTTGGCAAGGGATAGACCTTTAAGTCATTTAGAAGTAAAAT
>CAMOHE010029704.1:0-18583 GCA_946598075.1 Artocarpus hirsutus | reverse complement strand
TAAGAGCCACAAGTCCGAGGGCCCCCGCAAGGTGGGTCCTATGGAGGCTTGAGGTGGGGCCCGCGCCGTACGCCACAATAAAACGCGCAGCTTAATTGGTACTCGAGATGGAATTAAGAACCTCTTAAGGGAGGTTTGAGGTTCGAACCCGAGGGACGCGAAAGAAATCCCTGAGGGGCCAGAGGGCCCCAGAGGGGACAGTACGGATGAGTGGGCGGCACGGAAACGGTTCACCAATAAGAGCCACAAGTCCGAGGGCCCGAAGGTGTGTCCTATGGAGGCTTGAGGTGGGGCCCGCGTCGTACGCCACATGTAGTCTGGTCGGACGTTAAGCCAGTGATAGATTATGCTAGGATCAATATCAGGCATGTCTTTGTGAGACCATGCGAACACATTCCGATACCCCATCAGGAGCTTCTCTAGGTCGGCCTAGATCTCAGGTTTCAGCTAAGAATCGAGTTAGACCATGCAGTCAGGATGTGTCGGGTCTAGGTTGAACGATACCAGATCCTCGACAAGAGTGGCTCTCACCTCCTCTTCAGGCATACAAGGGTTAAGATCGAAGAGCATCTTAGGCGCTTGCTTGGCTGGGAACTATATTTCATCGACCTTGTAAATGGCTGAGACATTTAGTTTCCGAGCTGATGCGACCTTCATAGCATTAGCATAGCAAGCTCATGAGTCCTTTTGTTGTGACTAGATTACTCCAACCCCATTGTTTGTTGGAAACTTCATGGCCAGGTGGTAGGTGGAGATTGCAACCTTCAGTGCATCTAGCGTCGAACAGCCGATAATAATATTGTATTGTGAGGGTTTGTCGAAGTCAAGGAAGTTGACAATTCGTGTCACCCGAGCAGCACCCTCATCAAAGGTGACCGGCAGGCCAACCTTCTCAACTGCTCAGACACATTCATCAGTGAAGCCGTAGAGTGGCGTTTGGATTCGGATCAGGGTAGCATTATCGATCTTCAACTTGTCGTATGCTTGCTTGAACAAGATATCAGTCGAGCTACCATTGTTGATCAGCACACGCCAAACTATGTTGTTGGTGATGTAGAGCTCACACAAAAAGGCATCATTGTGCGGGTGGATTAGCTTATCTACCTCCTCCTCTATACATGTGATTGGCATGTCTTGCTGGTAGCAGATTTTATTAGAGTGCTCGGACATGTTAATGAGCTCGCCTTTCTCGACCAGCCGAGCTTCCTAGATGTAAGCCCGCAGCCCACTAGACGTTTCCCCAAGAATTGGCCCTCCAAAGATTATGTGAACAATATTTGGGGGTTTCAGGGCATTCTCACCATCATTGTATAGGCGGTTTGGTGCATCTTGGGCCGATTAGTCATTTCTCCCAACTACAGAGCCTAGGGTTAAGACTCGCTCTACAAACTCCCGCAGGTGCCTGCCTCGGACCAACCTCTCAATCTGGTCCTTGAGCTGGATACAGTCACGGGTGTTATGTTCCACGTCTTTATGAAAGTTGCAGTACTTGTTTTGGTCGCTCTTTGCCTTACTGCCCTTGAGCTTAGGTAGATTGACCAGTAGATTTCTTTCGCTCACCTAAGTAAGGACCTCATTAATACTTGCAACCAGGGGTGCATAGCTTCGAAATTTCCTGATTGGTACTTTCAGCTTCTCGGTCTTCTTGTCCTTCTTTTACTTTTTGTTTTGCTCGGTGTTGAGTTGCTCAAGTGTCGTCTTCTGTTTCTTCTCCTTCCTAGCACCGCTATTGTTGCCCTCTTCCTGATGACTCTTCATATATTTGGCCACATCGGCATACCTTTATGTATAGCTGAGCATTTGAGAAAATGTGCTTCATTGCTCGAAAGCCGACGACTAGGTCAGCTTTTCATCTCAGAGACCCACCACGAAGGCGTGCTTCAGGGTCTTGTCCTCAACATGCTTAACCTTGAGTGCTGCTTGAGTAAATCGATTGATGTAATCTCTGAAATTGCCATCTCCCTGCTTGACAGCATAGAGATAAGCTATTTCCTTTCTCCTTATCTTTGTTGTGGAAAAGGCTGCAGAGAAGGCGTCAGAGAGCTATTGGAAAGAAGTGATTAAAGTTGATTCCAGCCGTCAAAACCATTGCTGAGTTGGTCTAGTCAGGGTCAAGGAAAAGGTTTTACACATGGTTGCATCGTTGGCATTTTGTAGAAGCATGTATCCTTGGTACAATTCGACATGCTCATCAACGTCGGCGATTCCGTAGTTGGCCTTAATTTACGAGACCTATGAATTTTGGTGGTATAGGGGCTCGCATGATGGCGTCGGTAAATGGTGGATCTAAGGCTTCGACGTCATCCAAACTGAAACGGTTGTTGTAGATTTCATCGATTTGGTGCTGCAGCTCCCGTAGCTGACAGCTATTGGTATCTTCAGGCAGTTCCACACTATAGGGTGCTTCACCCTCAACCTTGTCACCAGCCCCGAGGTGGCTATCCTGCTGAGCTTCTTCCTGATGCCCGAGTTGAACAAAAATGGAAGCTTGGGAGCCCTACAGTGATGGAGCATGCGGCCCTTGCGGGCCAAGCCATCCTTCTTGAACAAGTCTGTTGTAAGCCAAGACGCCATGTGTGGATCTCCTGGAGCGCTCAAAGTTAGCTTCACTAAGGTCAGTAGCTTCCTGTCCTGCTTGACCCTCAACCTGGTCAGCCCGGGTTGGGGGGAGGGGCACTGGTGTAGGCTGGCACTGTGCTTGCTGTGCGAGCTGCTGGGTGAATATCCAAACTACATTTGTCAGTTCTTGGATAGAGTCTTGGGCAACTAGGTTATGCACCTGTTCAGCCCTCGCAGCACTTCCCTGACCCCCAGAATGGGATCTCGTGGCTCTAGGTCTAGTCGAATTTTGGTTTCAATTTTAGGCATCTCCCAACCCCTCCTATCGGCACCCTCATCTCAGGTGTTGCCTCTAGTAAACATCTCAAATCACGGGCTTGTTGTGGCTGTTAACCACAAGGTTGGAGGTTCAAGCCCTTCTTCTAGTGCCAAAATGTTTATGCTTACCATAATATGGCAGTAGATCAACACCACGTACGGCTGCACATGGAGGACAGCTCTTCCCTGCTCGTCTTTGCCTGTTCGGGTGGATCTACAATAAGAAGAGGGATGCTTCGGAGGTAAGAAAGAAACAAGTGAGTCAATAAACAAGAGCTCTCTGACGCTCAAGGCAGGTGTTGCTCGATAGAGAACAAAAGCTTGTTAGTTGGGAAGGAGCATGCTTGCCTAAATGCAATAAATGCACTCTATTTATAGGTTGTCGCTTGAACCGAGTGTTGGTGGGTTTTGCCCACGACCCGTGTGTCACATCAAGGCATGTGATGAGGCAAAAGACAAGTATCGTGCCATCTGCCAGTAGATTATTTCTCATCCAACTGCGAGTTGTCCGCCATCTGTTGGCTAATGAAGGCGAGCAGCAGCCTACTTACGAGTAAAAGAAATTCGATCTGAGATGCTGTATTATTCAAGGAGGCGACCAGTTGTGGCGCAGCCCAAAGGGCCCTGAAAAGCACCTTAGACAGGCGATCTGAGCTTATCGGGATTGGTTTTTCGCTCCTAGTGGCTCCTGCCGAGCTGGTTTGCCGACTACCTGAAGTAAGGCTCCTTGGCAGTGGCACCAAGCTCACCCCAACAGATCACATGTTTGCTTAAATGCTTAATCATTATAATGGTAGCAACAAAAGGATTATTATAAATATATAAAATATTTGTATTATTATTTATTCACTCATTTAATACAAAATGCTTTTATTATAAATATTATATTTGTTTCTTAGAGCATCAATCCTAACACGCTTAACTCCATCTCTTTACCAAGCCAAACCACTCTCTTTCTCTCTCTTGTGAGCGCGCGTGCAACATCACTAAAGATCTTCAACAACTTGCCACACCATGCGATGTTGCACAAATACTTGATCTACAAATTTGTGTTGCGTCACTCCATCATAGAGATTTCCCCCGTCGCGTAGAGGAAAACTAGAGTATCCCCTGTCATGATGTTGGAGATTCGACGATTTTCATGTGGGAGGAGATCTCCTCAAACAGTGGTGACTTCTCCATGCTAAAGATACACAAATTAGCTGCTCCCATGTGATGGCCACCATGTAATGCCCATTCAAATATGATTTGTTTTTTAGATTGCTTTTATTTTTTTATATGCTTATTTTTTAAGGATTTTTTTATCTGATTGCTATGTTTGTAGTTTTTATGAATTTTTTTGTTTAATGTTTTATTTTCTATTGACGAAGACGGTTTTGGTGATTACTAACCCATAACTATATAGATAGCAACGGTAACCACAATAGAGAGTGTTGATTTGTTTGAAAAAAATTCAATGAAAGACATGAAAATATAGTAGAATAGGATTTTGAAATTTTTCTAAAACTTTAAAGATCCATCTCAAGACACTATATTTAATAATTGAATAAAACTTAAACTTATAAGCCTGGTTAAACTTACAAGCCTGCAAAAGCTCTGGATGATCAAGCGTTCTAAAACCTTCAAGTATTCTTCACTATTCTTCTTTATCTAGATCAACAGGTGCATGGGTACTAGTGAGACACTTTGGAAAATCTCTTTTATATCTCTTTCTAACCCTTCTTGGCAAAGGTTCTCAAGACTCTAAAAGGAAGAGCAATAAGAACTTTAGATGGAGGCCAGAGAAAAGTCTGCTTAAAATAGAGTCTTGGCTGTCCATTTGTAGATACACATTAGCTAAGAGGTAAGAGCAGGATCTGATGGGATTCCGCTTAGAAATACGCTAACCCTAGGGTGGTTGGGTGTATTTTCATCCTTCCAACCATAGGATGATACGTGTCACTTCATTCATATCTGCAATCTAGAATCCATCCAGCATCCATCTAAGATTTGATTAGGGCTCAAACTGAGATATTATTTATTTTAACATTTAAAATAAATATTTTCCATGATTATCCCAATCATGTATTATGTTAGATAAAATAAATAATAATTGTGCAGTATCTATTTTAAGTTCTAAAATATATATTTATACATTGATAATTATCATATCAGTTGAAAATCACATGACATAATTACATTATCACATCATGAAAAGCACGCCCATGCACCCTAAGATATATAACTTGGCCCACACGTAGTGCAAATGGTGCACAATGTGAATTCCCCTACTGATAAGAAATTATCCAAGAAGTTTCTATTGATTCATTTTGAAGAATGTTATGGAGCTAGCAAGGAAGCCCAATGGACATAAAATCTAAGCTCCAGTTATTATTTGTAATTTAATAAGATAATTAATTTAGTAACAACTATCATCAGTTTGTACCATTATCAGAAACCAAAACTATACTTTTAAATTATATATTAAATATATGGAAACAAAAACGTTAAATATTGACAATGAACTTGTCTATTGACATAATAATGTACTACGTGATAATATCCTCAACAACAATATTTATAATTAGAGATAAGTTGATCATTTCTGTACATCCTCTCTAATTATTTCTTTATCCATGAATACCTTTAATTCTTTAATGGATGAAATTTTTATGAACAAATTATAAACAAGAATTTTTGGATAGTATTTGATATTCCATCTCAAATAGCAAGATATTTGCACTTAATTTTATCAAATTAATACTTATGAAAATATTATCTTATTATCCTATCTAGTAGGAGATTTGGATTCCACGTATATAAGAAGTGTTCCCAGCTATGTATAATATTATTCGTCCAATATGTCGAGCTTTTGATCATGGATTAATATATCTCATTTATTGATAATCAAAAGGCATAATAAACATACATGAGTTTATCAATCACTTTAGGAGTAAGGTAACATCCATAAAATGATCGACAATGATAGAATTTTAATTTCTCATTACAAAATAACATAAGTAAACTCTATATACCTTGATCTAGGTTTAATATATTCCAAAAACACTAATGTCTCTATAGTAATCATCACATTACCACAATCCAGATAAGATCATTCTACCAAATTAAGAATAAACATATCACAATTTTTAGCAAAATAAAGTGTCTTACTTTGTCTATCAATTGGAATCCAAATTTATACTAAGCACAACATAATTTTATTCTTTGCATTATGAACACTTTATATACATGATTATGGGCTTTTATAAGTATTGGATCCTTTACGATATTTACACATATATGTACATCAACATATATAGATAGGAGAATAAAAGGAATTTAATTTCTTAATCATTTAATACTTTAAATCTTATAATGTCTAAATGAAATTTACACAATACTATAAAACACTAATCTAACTAGATATTGGAGGTAACCACAACATGTACTGGATACCAGTCGATAACTGCACAAATACTAGATACTAGACGGTAATTGCGGTGGAGACCATCTACTAGTCGGGGTATATTTTAATACCAAGTATAATTTGATGACGTAGTTATGACATTTTTTATACATATATATATATATGTATGTGTATATTGGTATAAGTTAATCTGAGCTTTATTTTCTAGAAACGTAAGGGCATGACAAAGTTTTAAACTTGATTTAAGTAAATTGCAGTTCGAAAAAAATTACAAAAAAAATAGCGCATTTTGGTTACTAAACATTGAAGGAAAGTTTAGAATCTCGTTTTTGCCCCCAATGGTACGCTTCCTCCACTTCTCCGACACCAGCGATGGAAATCCTTTTTGGAGGTGGCTTCGTCGTCGCCCATCACCAATCTACTCAGATGAAATCGACAGCATTGGATCGTCACGCTCGTCACCAGAGACGCGTGGAGCTTTTTTGCCTATGACCCTTCGTCATCATATCTACACCTCGCGGCCGACGAGCATGGAGAAGACAACTTCGCCTCACGACGAAGATCACGTCTGCTCCCACTGTGAAGCCACCGTCAAGATCTTGGTGTTCCCAAAAAGCACCGGTGGTCCTCGTGGCTTTGTCAGATCCAGTTGTTTGCGTATGTTTTTTGGCCTAATGTCTGCCATCATTGCCGAAGATGACGATTTCAACACTGGAGAATACAAGTTGCAGCTGGAGAAAGGCGAGTTCAACCATCCCACGGCTTCACAGCGATGCCGATTCGTCAGGGACCATCGGCAATGGCGACTCTCGAAGGCTGGAGAGAGAGGGAGAAAGAGGGGGAGAGAGAAAGGGTAATTTTGGTTTTTTAATGCTTTGAAAATCTCATTTTATAATATTATATTATTTTACTTATTATACCGACCAAAACTTACGCTATAAATCTTTAATGATACCTCACATTATCTTGACCAACGTTCTCCCTATGGCATTTGTGGAAAGAGCCCAAAAACAATGCACCAGGAAGCCAAAAGCCCATACACACGGCCCATGTAATGACAAGTTTACACCTTTTCAACAAATAGAGTTGGAAAAAATTCATAATACCTTATCAAATTATTATAAAATTAAAATATAATATCATATTTTAAATATTTTAAAAATATTTTTAATGATATAGTAATTATTTTAACAATATATTATATAATTATATAATTATATAATTATAATTTTAACGATATTATTTTATGATATTTATAAAATTTTTACAAACTAAAATTATATTTTAATTATATCTCATTAATTCATTGTGTAGGCCACAAGCTTGATCCAAACCAGGATTTCTTTTTTTAAGGCCCGGACCACAACATAAATATAGCACACCTCATCATGACATTTCATAATAGGTTAACTAATCATTAGAGCATGGTTCGTTTGGCCCATTGATTCTGTCAAAGTTTAACAATGGAGAGCAAAATGATGGTTCCTCGGATTTTTTTTTCTTTTTTTTTTTTTTTGGCTGGAAATGATTTCCTCTTACTTTAATATAAGAACAATAGAACATTAGGAAGAAAATTACTGACCCTCTCTTTTGGGTACAAAAAATTACAGACTTTCTTCTATAACCACGGTTTATATTTAAGTAATAATCATAATTACATGAGTTTTATCTAATCGTCTATTTTTCACATGGTATATAATGTATAAGACCTATACGCTATAATATGCTATCATGCAATATTCAACAATAGATTTAAATTTGGGATTTTGGGTGGCCAAATCACCACTTATATACTTATCATAGCATGAAGTTTTCTTAGAGAAAGATTTCATTTTTTTGTTATGAAAATTCTTTTATCCTACTACTAAATTAGTTTTTAAATTCTTAGATTTTTATCAAGTTTTGTTAATCTTATGTAACTTTTTTTTATTCTGATGTAATTTTTATTAAACTCAACATTTAAAATTAAAAGTACTTTTTTTTTACCTTGTTCAGGAGACGGAAAGGCAATATTTTCTTTTGCTGGTTGTGCTTACCTACCAGGGCCGTTGGGACTCCTAGAAGTCGAAGACAAAATCGCTTATCCAAGATGGGTCAAAATGAAACCAATTTTGACAGAAGTAGCAAGGCAATGGGTCTATTATTTTCCATGGCATCTTTGCATATCAAAACAAGATGACATGGGGGTAGATGAACAGGGGAATGGGCTAGGGATTTAGCATAGAGCAGTCTGGACTATTATCTCGGTTATGAACAGGGTAAGACACTCATATGCTACAATAAAAAAAAAGTCATTACAGTATAAAGCTCTGACATGCTACAATAAAAATAGTTCTAACTAATAGTTTCCATTACCATGCTAAACTCTCTATAAAAGGACCTGACCAACTGCAGAGGATATTGTGGACAAAAAAGTCAATCAACAGAGGGAAAAAGAAAAAGAAAGTGAGGGGGGACGGTTAATTTCAAAAAAAGAGTTATAAATCATATTTTGTAATGACAAAACTTATAATAGGATAAGTATTATGGTCCTATTAATAGGTCATGTTATTTTAACTGTTAATGGGTGTGTGGCACTTCATTTCAACACATCAATTCTAACTGTGAACTCTGTAAAATTCTCAACAGCTACAATAAAAGATGAAAAGTTATTACAATATAAAGCTCTTACATGCTATAGTTTTTAAACGTAAAACTTCAATTACAACTAAAGTATCCAACAACTTATTAGATTAATTTTTCAACAGTATGATTTATGACTTAAAACAAGTATGAGCGGCATGCTGTAAATTTTTGACATAGATAATCGCGAATCCTACTGTTAAAAAATTAATCCAATAATTAAAATAACAAGACCAACCTAAATGGTCAAAATATTTATCCTATCGTAAAAGCTCTCGTGCGTGTGTATATATATATATAAAACTTCAAGAGCTGTTTTATTTTTGTTTCCTTGAATAAATACCCTCGTCCAAGTCCTGAGAGTAAGCACATTTATACTCAACGGACGTGCACACATTGATGTTTCCTTGTGTTTGTGTAATGTGTATAAGGTTGAATTTTTTCAGATATGCCTCGTTGAGACCTAAAGAAAGTCCATTTGCTGTAAGGCCGAGTGGGCACGAGTTATATGTTAAAAAAGGAACAAAAACGTGGACAACTACTACCTTCATGTAGAATACCTCTTGACAGATTTCAGTAGGATAATGCTTGGAATGTACTGAAAGAGGCAAAAGAATGAAAAAGCCATAAAAATTTGCAAAGTAGTGTATGTGTGTTTTTGGTGGGGCTGTGAGTTGACGCTCTTGTCTATATATATACACACACACACATATATATATATTGTGAATTAACAAATTATACCTCCGTTTTCATTATGATAAATTATCTCTCGATTTAACAAAACATTACAGAGTGCATCTAAATCAATAAAGAATATCTTTGAAAAAAAAATTCATGCATGTGAATTGACGTATGCTTCTTCATGTAAAAATCGAGCACTTTTATTCATCATGCAAGTGAACTGATGTAGTTACTCAGCAAAAAAACAACAACAACAACAACAACAATAGTGAATTGATGTAGTTTTTCATAATGTAAAGTTTCAATATTTACCTTCAAACGAGTTTAGGAGACGCGTATAAGGATGTTCTCGTCTAAGTTCTAGATTTTGGGGTGGTCATTCTGTAACACAATATTAAATTAGGAAATAACATGTAAAAACAAAAAAAAAAAAAAAAGGAAATAGCTTGTCCAATCAAATAAATTTAGGATTAAAATTAAATCTATACATATATAAAAGAGACAAGGTCCCTTCATTTTCTTTGGCCACACATTAACTCTTCCCTTTTTGTTCTTATTTTTGTTATCCCTTCTTTTTTCTTTTTCTTTTTCTCATTTTTCTTCTTTTTCTATTTGGTTTTTGCCATAAAATTCCTTCAATAATTATTTTCTTAAAATATCTTTTTTCTAATTTTTTTTCTTTGTGGAAGTAATTTTTCTTAAATACAGATGTATTCAAATATTTTCTTAAATATATAAAATGGTATAAGAAAAAATAAAAATTAATATTCAAAATTTTGACACGTAGATAGAGTATATAAAATTAATTCTCATGTATACACTTAATTAGTATAAAAAAAAAAAAAACAGAGTGACTAGGAAGTTTAAGAAAAACAACTTTACGGGCGGAGAATAAAAGCTGAATCTACAAAATAATTTAGAAGAGAAAACTTATTTTCTTGATTTGTCATTGGCTTAAGATATGGTAAAGATATGTTTATTCACAACTCTCACTCAATCATTTTCTTTCAATCATCTCCTCTGTACACCAATTACGTTATAAGGAGACTCATTTTCGTCAAGGAAAACAGATGTGACTGGCCTTTTGGTGGTCCTATCTAATATCAACCGATTAAAATAATAATATTTTTGGGAAGTAAGACGATAATTGTCTTTTCATAGCCGTCTTTACCGTTTGGGGGAGCCCAATTTGAAAAGACAGACTTGTTTTGAGATTCCAAGAGTTGGGGGTCCTATTCCAATATCCCTTTCTTAATTAAAATTGTCAAACCAAAGTGCTACACTAATTAATTTCCCTTCATCAAAGGCATAATGAAACAAACTAATTAACCCCATAATCAACCAACTGTGACAAGAAAGCACAATGCTCTAAGTCGACATCATTGTCAATGAAATCTCTTTTTTGCCCCCCTTATTCTTTCTTCTTTTGATTTTCCACTCGTTTTGTTGCATTTTGAGCATGGAATTTCAAAAGGAAGTTAGAGTAATTCCAAGACTTGGTGACAAGTATAAGCCTATCACATAAAGGCCAATAAGCTCCGTAATTGGCGTGTTTTAATTGATGCAACTTTAATTATCTCATAATGAGCTTTGAATACCCCAACAAAATTTATGTCATTTGAGTAGGTTTGGAAAGTGTTTTTACTTATTTTTTCTTTCTTTATTTTCTTTAAGGGATAAAAGGTTTTTTTGGAACTCTATAATGGGTTTAAACTAGACAATAATGGACCTAAGGACTAGAGTAGTTTTTCATGCTTCATCCCACTATGGAGATGTTACTTCTTGCGTTGTTGTAATGACCAAAAAAAAAAAAAATGTAGGGTAACATTAACATATTACTTGTCCTTTCATAGTTGGTTTTAGAAGAAACAAAAAAGTTGATGCATAAATATTTCGCAGGGTAAAGTTTAATTTTGTATTATTAATGTTTCTAATAGCAATAATGTTCGAGGAGACAAGTTCATTGTCATCATTTTCATGTAGAAACAAGGATATTTGTAAGTTTAATTTGAGTGTATATATATATATATATATATATATATATATATGTAGGCAGTCGCGGTAACATCACATAGGATTTTACTTTTAGGTATAGAATTTCAATATCTTTATTTCTAAGTTCAAGAAAAATTAGATAGAATAGACAAGGAAAAAATCATACATATATATTTATTTTGTATGTAATATTGACTAATGTATATTACATTTTTTTTTCTTAGCCATAAGTTGAAATTAGAGATCCAACACTTAGCTAGGAAAGGAATTTTATGCAATTGCAAACTTTTTACTTGAGGTTTTTTTAATGTTGAAAAAAAAAAAAGACTTCGCACTGTTAGCGTTGAAAACGTTTTTTTTTCCCCTCTAATTTAAAGCTTTGACCCTCTTTCCAAAGTATTTCTTAAGGCCTGTTTGAGAGGGGTTCTTAAAGCTACTTTTGGCATTTTGTGTCTAAAAGTTAATTTTGAAAGTATTTTAATGATATGTCAGAAATATTTTTATTCTCTTGCTTCCTATCAAAGATACAAAATATAGGTCCTCAAAAAAGTACTTCTAAAAATAGACTTTAAAACTTGTATTACTGTTAATAATACATTATAAACTTAAATATAACAATTTGTAATTTTTTAAAAAAAATTGGTATCATTTTGATCCATAAAAGCTTTTTTTAAAAAGACAAGACTATGGTAAGACCTGTGTAAAAAGTCATATAGGTAAGACTCTTTTCTTTTTTTCATAAGTTTTTTCTAACCATCAGAAGAAAGATATGGTTTAAAAATAAAAGCCCACGTAAACAAAAATAGACACAACCATATATAATCCTAACTTCCAAAAACAAAAAATAATTTAAAAAAAAAAAAGAAGAGAAAACATAAACATAAACATTTGCTCCATTGGTGACGACAGAGGAGGAGTGGGTAGGAGCGCTCAATGGCAATGGGTCGACGGTGGTTGCAGTGGTGTAGCGACGAGGTTGTGAACACATACACAGAAGCTTCCCTTTATTTTCTTTCACCAACAGATTTAGCAATGGGTTTTCTTTTTCCTCGATCTTTTCTCTTGTTTTGAAGAAAGCGCGACGGTTGCCGAGGGACGTTGAGCTGGACTTTGTGGACTAGTAGACCGATGAAGAAATTACCGTGGAAGTCACGACTTGAGTTTTTGGAATCTCCAATGGTAGATTTGACGGTCGGGGGGGGCTTCACGTCGTCATCGGAGGAGGAGAACAACAAGTCGTCGGAGGTGGACTTTACCACCATCGAAGGAGCTGCGTCGTCGATGGACGGGGCGACCCACGGGACGTGATGCGATTCACAAAGAGTGGAGCGCGATCTCTGATTCAACCAAACTCGTCTCGATGGCGATCACATCTCGAGATCCTTCAGCGAAGCAGAACCTCTGCAACCAAGCGACGGAGTGACCCACGGTGGTTGCGTGCATTGTCGACCCAAAGGTCCAAAATCGCTACCCAAAGCTCATGGGACTTGCTCTTCATCAGCTTCGGATGGCCCATCATTGACGAAGGTCGTGAGGGTCCCACAACGACCAATCAATGGTGGTGGCGACGTCACGACTGGAGGATGGGTCGCCACCATCGCTGCTTGGGGCTATTGGCAACCCCCGCCGGTTGACAATGAAGAACACAGAAATCCGTCTTTTCTGTTTTTTTTTTTTT
Source organism: Artocarpus hirsutus (assembly GCA_946598075.1). Classification (NCBI taxonomy): domain Eukaryota; kingdom Viridiplantae; phylum Streptophyta; class Magnoliopsida; order Rosales; family Moraceae; genus Artocarpus; species Artocarpus hirsutus. The sequence continues at coordinate 5,324 of CAMOHE010029704.1, read as the reverse complement.
TTTTTTTGGGTTATTGATGAATTAAGTGTCTTTGGTCTCATATTACTTGTGGTGAGCTTGTTTATTCTTAACCATTGGATTTTGATTTGATTGACAGAAATAGTTTTTATTGATGAAAACTTTTGTTTGATTCTTACCATAGTTTTGACTTTTTTAAAAATATTGTTTCAAACACTTGTTGAAAAGTTAAAGTTTTTGTTTTTTTTTTTCTACTACTAAAAATACTAGCAAAAGCAATGCCAAATGAGCCCTTAATTTCCTTAAAAGAGATCTTAGAACTTTTTTTTTTTATGGAAGAAATTATTAATACTTGACTTGAAAGTATTCTAGCCTTATAAAGAAAAAAAAATTACCTAAATCTTTGTATCACAAAACGTTTCAATAAAAATATAAGAATATATTTTTGGCTCTTGAAAAAAGTGATTGCTTATTAACTTCATACCATCTAAAATAGAAGCAAAATCTATCATTGACGGAACCTTTTTACCTATTACCTTCGATATTATGATAGATACCCTTAAAACATCTGATGTTTTTTAAATGGACATATTTATAAACAAACAAAGTGAAATTTCATTATATTTATGTGCATATACTTTGAATATTTTATGAATATCATTAAAATTTCATAATTATTTATATGATCTCAAATATTGTATATAAGTGTTATATATAGAAGGATAACATTTAAGAATAATAATTAAAATAATCAGTAATATATAATCAATTAATTAATTAAAGTACAGAATCTTTAATGGAGCATTACTAGTATATATTATATCCTTAGAGAATGAAATAGTCTTATTCGAATATAATGATTCATAAAATGAGTGCGCTGTACATAATAAAATTATATAGGACCAATATATGATGTGATATGAGCGGTTAAATAATTTTTCTTAAAATATAGCAAATTCTAATCATATTGACCAATGGTTTATATATAAGATGATTTTAATCTTGAGTTATTAGGAAATTCTTATTTATAAAATTGTGCCTTTTGATTTACTCAGTACATATTGGAGAATCTAATTCTATCCCTTATATTTTAGAAGCATAATGAAGTAGGTAGCCAAGAATGCTAATATTACAAGATAGATTCCAATCCTTTCGTAATGAAAAATAGATAAATAATTCTCTTGAGTAGTGTTTTGGGTCTTGAATAATATGGGTGCTCAAATTTATGATTAAGTTTATAAATTTATTATTCATTAGGGAATCATGGTATTCAAAGATAAAGATGTAATCAAAGAGGTTATTGGATTTTCAACTAGCTCTAATTATGAATTATTTATAGAGGATCAATTTATCAAATAGACAACTCTAAAATATGAGTAATTATATTTATAACTTTAAGAGTGTAATTTCAAGTTTTTAGTAGAGTAACATTGGAATTAATAAAAGAGTAATATATTAAGTAAAGAGTTTAATTGATATATTGGTTTTATTAGAGCTTAAAATTATGAGTCCATTAATTCTCGCCATCCTTACATACATTGCTTGGACAAGTGGAATTATTGATTTGATTAATTAATTTAGAATTATAGAATTCTAAATTAGATATCACATAACATAAATTTACAATAAATCAATTTACAATTATAAAATAACAATTATTTAATAATAACAGTAAATAATTAATTTTGAAAGACACATTATGTAATGACCAAGGAAAATTTATTAATAAAATATAATATTTAATTAGATTTGATTAATAAATTTACCCTCATAAATCGTATTTTTATAAGAATTAAAATATAGAATATAGTGTTAATAGGAAGTTCCACTGTAAATTTGTTATGATGCTAGATATTAACAAATACAGATTTTGTGAGTTTAATACTCAAAAATTTGTATATAATATCTATAAAATAAATTTTATATCACAATTAATTGTAGAATTGTGATATAGATGGATGGATAATTAAGGTATAAACAAGAAAAAAAATCAGCCAAAACCCTAAACTAGTGCAAAAAAGGGTTTGATGCAGTATGCGTAACTGCTAAGTAAAAACACAAATATAAGATTGCTATGTTTGGCTTTCGAAAGTAAACTAAAGGCAAAGTAGAATATTTTCTAAAGTCTAAGAAAACATTTTTCACTGGTTTTACCATAGCAGTATAAGAAAAATATTATGTGGTGAAAAATTATACTATGTAAAGTTTTGGGGCCCATCAAGTGGACAACCATTAGAATCTTATTAGGCCACCATGCTACGAAAGGTGGCCCGATCACAATTAGCCACATTAGTCATCCAATTGATTCCATGGTGACTCACCACTTTTTTTTTTTTTTAAATGTAAGAATATAAGTATGAATTAAAAGCATTTAACATCAAAACCAACACATTTCTTCTTCCTCCCAAAATGGGTAGCCATAAGAGCTCATTCTGAAAAATTTTCCCAAGCCCAAATTCTTGCAAAATTGCCCCAATTAAGTTCCCAAGTTTCATGATTAAGGTTTTACAACTTTTTAAGATAAGAAATCCAAATTATTTCTTGAATTTTCTTGAGGTTTTCATGGTTTTAGAAAGGGATTTTGATAAGAATCTCTTTTATGTAAAACATGCTTAGGAATTGCAAGGAAGCTCTTGAAAAGTTTTGGTTCACAAATCCTTCTTTTGATAAGTTTAATTTTTCAAATGTAAATTTTATTCGCTTTTATGTTTTATGCTGTTGTTTCAAAAAGGCATGTGATTCTTTATGTAAGTTATACTTTAATTTTCTTAATTCCATGGTTTATGTTAAAGATGTGGTTGAAATTTGGGTTTGAAGATGAAAAATGGCATTTGGTGCGAAAAGGGGTAGTTTTGTGAGGTAGTTTTGAAAAGAATAGTGATTTCAGCATGAAAATGGTTTAGGGAAATGTTGAATCTGTCTTCATAGTGGCTGGAATGTTGTTTTAGAGTTGATTTTTACAAAAAACGACCTAGGGAGTAAATTACAAAGAAAAAGTTTTTCTCGATAGATTTGAAAAATGATCAAAAAACCCTATACATTGGGAATTTTTAAAAAGTTAAAACATAAAAGTTATAGATCTCGATGAAATTGTTAAAAACCGTAGATGGTTTGTCAAAAATCCCGTTTGTCTGTAAGTTATGGATTTTACAAAACTTGTTAGAATTGAAAAAAAAAATTAAAGGGCAAAAATGTCATTTTGCAAAAGGATTTTGGGTATGGTATTTTGAGCAAATATGATCCTTATGAAAAAAGAAAAATTAAGTTTAAAGAGATTATTTTAGTTCCAGGGATAAAATTATCAAAATTTTTAAATATAGCACGAAATTGCAAAGTTTTATTGAAATGGAGCGTTGATGTAAAAAAAGAAAACCTGACACCCCGGGGTTTTGTTTTGAAGTTAATAAGCAACAATTTTTGCTAAAATAACAAAATCGAGCTCAAAAAATTTAGAAAGGCCTACTAAGGGCAAAATCGTCATTTTTTTCACAAGTGTCTTGAACTACTCCGAAATGTCCAAAATAAGGAAAATGGATTATTAATAAGATTACCGCCTTTCGTTAGAGACGATAGGGTAGGAAAATATATAAGAGAGGGAATCCGTGTTTATCAGAGTTATAGACGTGTATTGTTTAGTCTATAAATTAATAAATGTTTTGTGTTGATACATAAAATGAAATAGTAAAAATGTGGCTAATAGCGTTATAATTGACCAAACGGGACCCTAGAAGATTAGAAAAAGGGGACTGAGATTGACTAGCACAATAGCCTAGACAAGAAAGTACCAATCCTACCTACAGTGTGGAATTATAGGTATAGAATATGATATATATATATATATATATATGTGTGTAATTATTACCTACGTATATATTAAGGTGTATACCTGTGTGTGTACAATAATATAAATACCTGTGTGTATAATATGATGCATACCTGAGTGTATATTGATATATGTACATGTGAGTATATAAAATATCTACTTGTGTGTAGTATACATAGAAGAGTATTTATATTTTGTGTATAATATGTGAATATGACCTCATACATGGTATGATAACCACAATAATTGGACTGGTAAATACACCACTAAAAATAAAGAAGAGTGTCGTATCGACTCCAGACTCAGGAAGAGTTTAAGATTATGATATGGTCTTGATGTCACAAAGACCTATGTGCACAAATAGTACGAACACTTGGGCCCAAGCTTAAGATAAGATATGATAAGGATAAAGAATGTTCATAAGAAAGTGTAACTGAATCACGCATTTTAGTGAATATTGCATATGGGCCGTGTTTGGACTTATTGAGCGTAAGCTCACTTAATGTTTCATACTGTAAGAATTTCTACAAAGAAGTCAGAATGAATTCACTGTTGAGCTGACGGAGGAATATGTGTAATGTATAGAACGGGGTATGGAAACCACCGCAATTATGTTTCCGCTGGTTAATATTTTAAAATATTTTGAAGCTGAAAGTATGAAAGTTGTAGTGTACTTAAGTAAGGCAAAACCTCTTTTGAAAATATTTAACAAATAGTATTGTAAAAAAGAAGGTTTGTTTATGGAAATATATGCTTATATTTGAATTACGTGCAATGCTTAATATGGATACGTAATATATTTTAGGACTATGGCACATACCTACATAGAGTCTTGTTCACTAAGTTTCCTGTTTCTGGAAGTTTGTGATTTTGATAAATGTAATTTTTCAAAATTAGAAATTTAAATCACGGAAACAAATCAGATTGGATACACAAGCAATTGTTTTTTCCTTCTAGAAGCTAATTGGCGCCATAAGCATACAAAAGTTCTCTTGTATGGTGCCACGAGCAGATAAAGAAAGAAGGAAAGTTATCTTTTTTATTTTTAATTGAATATGGGATATTAAATCTATAAAGGATGTTTTCAAAATTAATTGGGTCTCTCATTCTTTGTAAATAATGGGTCTCTCATTCTCTATAAATAGAAAGCTTCTATATTCATTTTATACACAATTAAGAGTATTGTTAGACTACAAACTTCTTGTTAGTTTTTCCTAGCAATAGGCATGTTAGAAGAAAGAGAGAAAAGAAGTGTTTTTCCATTCCCAGTCCCCTTGCTCATGCATTAAGATTAGTGGGAGACTAAAAGTTAGAGTGATCTTAAAAACCCAAAATCACATTCATCTCTTTAGGTGCCAAAGACTAGACAAGAAAGACAATGGTTTCACATAGAGAAAAATTTCCATCGATGACATCCAACCTAATTGCTTCAACCGGATTAAACATTTAATTAATATAATCTATAGTGTTGTTTTACAAAAATTATATTAAAATTTTTGTTATGCACATTCCATATCTTTTCCATGTTTTTGTATTTTTTTTC